>VDFB02376400.1:103297-139836 GCA_007258455.2 Sequoia sempervirens | reverse complement strand
CTCCCTCTATCTCTCTCCCCTCTTATGGAACTTTATTTTTTTGCTCCATATGTTCCATTCCTACCCTGCCTAGTGTTACTAGTCTTTCATGGAGTCATAATTTTCCTTGGGTTGGTGGTTTTAGCTTTATTTTCATATAAAACCCTTGTGTTTATTTTACGCCTTGGTTGGGATCTATTTTGATGTTACTTCTTGAGGGGTTTTAAAATGACTTATGTCTTATCGTTCTGTCTAGGTTGAGTCCCTTTGTTTTAATATTTTATTTCCTCTACAAGGTTTTATTTTCCTAAGTCTTGGTTGGCCCTGTGTTTCATCATTTAAAAACAACTTATGTCATTATTTACCATCCGCCTAGTGATGTCCCCTTGTCCTTTTAATAAATGTTTTGTTTTGTAGAAGTATGAAGTTCATGTGACCATTGATCAACTATCGTTTGATCTCAGTCGCTCCTCGCCATCCCGTGATGACCCCACCACACCACTTTGGTTGATCGTGATATCACGGGTGAGCACCACATGTCCTATCTGGTGAGGCCTAAGGTGATAAGTTTGGTTGAACGTCGATCAATTGTCATCAGATCTTAACGGTTTCCCACCATCGCGTGATCGAAAGTTGCAAGGTTTTTACTGATCACGATATCATAGGTGGACGCCACATGTTTCATCTGATGAAGCCAAAGGAATGAAGGAAATACTCTAGTAAATTAATCCAGCCTTAATACATTAAAAGGTGGGTTACTAAAGTGTTCTTGAGGTGCACATTTTTTAAATCAGCAGATATTTATAATCTTGATGAAAAAGCTGCTCAACAGTTAATAATAAGGTTGGTGACTGTGTTGAAGGAACAAGATCACGAATGTTCAAGATCTACGGTTTCCTGCCATCGCATGATCCAAAGTTGTAGGATATTTACTAATTGCGATATCACGGGCGACTGCCATGTGGACAGCTAAAATTTAACTCTACATCAAATATGGTTGGATCCGTTCGTACAGCGCGCGAGTGAGCTTTAATGGCAGATGAGACATTTTCAGGCATGATTTGATCGAGATAAAATCAATTCTCCTGTTTTATTTGTATCACAAAGCATTCAAGTATTTTGTAGAGTAGTTTCAGAGCTGAAAGCGAAGTTGTGAATCTCTGTAGCCAAAATTTGGGACTTCTGCAAACAAAGCCGTGAGTTAATTTTTGTGCTTTCCGGTCATTCTGCACTTGAATTTGGGAAAAGATTTATTGTGCTTGTCATTGAGCTTGTTGATAAACATGTTAGGGCTATAGTTTAATTATAGTTGTGAGAAATTGTAGTGTTTTGTTCTGTAATTTCCTATCTCTGGTTAGTCCTAGCTATTCGAAGTGTGAAATTGTAAAAAGATGCTAGTTTTTCCAAGATGGCACCGACAAAGCAACATTCTGGCCAAGTTGACTATTTAAGAAGAAACCTATAGGATAATTTCCTAGATCAATAGCCCTAGTCAACGAATGATAGGAAGAAGGGATTGGTTCTAATGTGAGGGAAAATCCTGGGGGAAGGGTTAGTATATAATTTCTCTAACATTGTCGATGCTAGGGTTCCTCTCACAGGCTTGGAAATGTTCAGATTATGGTATGGATAGAGGAATTTTCCTCACCCTTTTCAAACAGCTGGATGTATGATTTGGGAAAGCTGGTGGTCCCAAACGGGTTCCCTGACATAGACTTACTTAGGGAAGTGGTTGCAAGATATGACCCTATCACACGGGTAATCAAGGATAATGATGGAAAGGTTCTGTTGAGCGTTAATAGAGAAGAGGTCCAGTAGATTTTTGACTTGAGTGAACTGAGTGAAGACTTGGTTCCTATCAATCTTGAGGAAATGAAGCAGGAATATGCAAAGTTGAAGTCTCTTTTTAGAGCTAAGTTGCTTCCACCTCATCTGGCTAGGGTGGGAGGTTCACGATTTCATATCAGCCCTAGTGACTAGGAACCTTTCAAATTAAACTATTTGGCAAATCATTTCTTGGCCACTTTCTATTCATTGTGTTAGATTTTGGGTTTCAGTCCTAGTGCGGTGATGCCTATTGCATACATGTTCATGGGGGTGCAAATACAACACCCTAACTTCTTTGTGACATATGACTTTGCTTCTTTCTTGGTTGAGAGGATACATGAAAGGTTGTCAAAGTTGCAGAAAAATGATACCGGCACTCAATTCTTCTTCTATTCTATGTTGATGCATATGTTCTTGTTCAAGAATGCTAATTTTTTCTCTGAAAAGATGGAATTAAGGCAATTGGTTGATGGAGAAAGATTTCTAGTACAATTATGGGCTATAGATTTATCTTGCAATAAGGAAAGCACCAGTTATGTGCAATTTGATAATTGTTTTGCTTCTAGATTGAGGGCTATACTGATGGTAAATGTACCTAGGATCCCTGAGGAATTGCATGATTTCCTCAAGCCAAAAGGGAGGAAGCTAGAATTGAAATTTTTCCATAACTGGGGTGACATTATCCCATACCCAATCAGCATTGTTTTGAGAGTATATGATTTTCAAGGAACCCCCCATAGACTTCCATACAATGTGCCACCAAGAGTGGGGTTGCAGAAGTTATGTGGAAAATAGGTTGTATCCATGAGGACAACCTCGCAGGGAGAGGTAAGGGAACATTTTTCCCTGATTATATAGTGGTGTCTGATTTTTCCTTTTCAAAAGGAGGTTGGGAGCATTTTGAGAAATTCTTTGATGATTACCATTTAAGGTGTGGTCCAAAGCAGCAGCATGATCCTGAGGGTTTCTTTTCCCTTTTCAGACAAAGAATAAAGGCTGAAAATTTTGTGCATGAGTTCAACTTTCCTGAGGATTTGATCATAAATGAATTTGATCTAAATAGGTAGGAGTTGAACAAGGAGAAATGGATAGCTTATGATAAGCTATTAGATATTGTGCAGAAGATGGATCCAAAGTATAATCCATTGTTGGAGTTCAATCCATACCATAAGAAGATTGACTTTCTAATGGAGAACTTCAAGGAAATTATGGGCACATTGAGGACCAAAAAGATAGATTTAGAACTGAGTCTGGGTGTACAGGAACAAGGTGCTAGGCCAATTGAAACAAGGCCAGCATACTAGCCTATAGAAAGGTGGCCTATTTATAGGAGGAAAAAGGATGATAGCAGTGATGAAGAGGAAGTGGACAGAAAAGGAAATCAAATAATGAAGTTGCCTTCACAACCAGGTCCAAAATTCAAACTGCCTGGGGCAATTAAAATCATTGATTTAGAATCATCACCCGAAGATAGTCCCTCATCACCACCATCTGAGCCAAGCCCTAAAAGATAAAGAATTGATCAACCACGGGAGGATCTAATGGATGAAATTATTGTTACTAATCAGGACATGCAGGTTGGTATGCCTTCCCCTCCTAGGCCAGCTGAATTGGTTCTATCTAATTTAGATATGAAAGGAAAAAGTGTACAAGATGCAAGAAAGGAAGCATGTAAGGAGTTTCTAGATGACAATACATTTGTAAAAACTCTTGTATTCTTGCAATTGGTATGGAGGATGAAATTTGAAGAATATCAAGAGAAATGTAAGAACAGAAGAGAACTAAGGCCTGACAGGTCAAACTAGGATAATGATGAGGTAAAAGCTGAATTAATGGAGGAATTTAAGAACATCACTCCTGAAGAGGGAAGAAGACTGGTGAGTCAGGCTGGTGTGTTGATTCTTCCTAAATGGGACATTGCAGATATTGTAGCATTTAATGCTATTTTAAAGTCCAAGCATCCTTTGCAAGACTCTAAAGAAGAAGTCAAGGTAGCATTGCAAGATTCTACCTTCAGTGAGGAATATGAAACTTTGGCAATTTGGGCATTGGCCCCTCAAGGAAGAAAGCCAAATGTTACAAATATTAATCTAAATTTCAAAGGAGGATTAATAATAAAGAGAGCTTCAGAGACCTCAACCATTGAGGCCACTAATTTGACTAAGAATGTGGCCAAATTGGCCCAAAAGACTGTTGAAAGGGAGGAGGCTGAAAAGAAGAGCCTAATGGAGAAGTATAACCTTTTGATTGACGAATACAGCAAGATGCAACAGAGGAATGTTGAGTTGTAGACTGAGATGGAAAGGTTTAGGTATAAATAGATTGGGGAGACATCAAGTGCTCCAGTGACCAATACATTACCTTCCACAGTAGGGTCAATGCCTCCTGCTTCTCCAATTGTTTCCACACCAGGGTCTCCCAGTCAGAATCTTTCTCTCACCCCTCCTTTAGAACAAATTGATGAAGAAACAGAGTGCTCATATCCTACAAAGAAGCAACTCTTGCAAATAATTGATGAATTGCAGACATCATTGAAGGTAAGTGAGGAGGGATCTCTTTCAAAGAAAAAGGAGATTGTTACTACTGTCTTGAGGCATTTAAATGAAAAGGTTGATAGTAAATTGCTATCTATACATTCTTTATATTCTTTTTTGTTAGATGCAATAAAGAATATTGATAGGGATCAAGAAGTAGTGATACCATTGATTGAAAATTGAATCGCTAGGGCCAGTGATTTGGATGTCATGTATAAGGCTTCAAGGTTTGATACAAATAATAGGCCCCAATCATTAAAGCCTACTCAAGTGTTGGTTAAATCATTGCAAGGTTTTCAGACCCTACCAGATGATTTGAGTAGGAAGATCAAGGAATTGGTGAAGAATTTTAATGATTGGGGTAACACATTGTTACCAGATATAATTGATGAGCAGGGGAAAATTAGGTCACTCCAGCAATGGCAGGATCAAGCAAGTGAAGTCATCAATGATCAAATTAAATTAATTTGTGATGACTCAGATTATGACTTGTTGGTGAGCTGTATGGATAAAATCATTAGTACCTGCTCATTTTTGGAAGCTTTTGAAAGAGATGCAAATCAGGTAGCGGTAAAATACGCATCTTATAATGCCAAGGTGAGTGAGGTGATTAGTTTTGACTGGCCGACTGATGAAGAATACCAGAAATGGGTAACTAAATATTTGACTGAAGAAGAGTAAAAGGAATGGACTACTAACAGGTGGTAAATCAGATGTTACGGTTACAACAGTTTCCATTTTTTCTTTGATGGCATTCTTCGCGCAGGTTTCTTGTGGTTTTTTGTTGCTGCATCAACTTTTCTTAGCTGACATGATGAACAAGAATATTCTCCAAGGTGATGGCTATTGTAACAATTTTTGGAATATCATCAACTGTGCCAACTGGCTGGTGACATGTGTACTTTCTGTCCCGAGAAGGATTTTAAGGCTAGAAGTACGGGTTATCAAGTTAGATAATTTTTGGTCGAGTCTAGGTGAAGTTGCAGAGAAAATTGTAAGGTCCGATGGTTTTAGAGAGAAATACAATTTAGGTTCTGAGTTATTATGTAATCGGTTTTGAATTCATGGGGATTTAATGTTGTATAACAGTACTAGCATTTGAGTTGAAATGATAAATTCAAACTCATTTCTCTCCACTGTACATGCATATCCGAATTTTGAATAAGATGACTAAGGGTTGTTTCATTCATCTCACTGTTGTGGTGTGTATAATCCTTATTTTAGCTTTAATTCAAGGAATTAATTAAAATGCTTGAATGGGATTATAGGTGGATATGTTCTATATAAGGATTTGATAAGTAGTATTGGGTGAAACGGCACCGATGAAATTGTAAATGCAATATCAATACCGTGAGATCATATAAGTTATATGTTATGTATTAAATTTGTCATAAACCTTTAGATGCTTTTCTATGAATTTGACTGCGAATGGATATATGGCACTAATCTAGTTGTACTTATTTGTGTAGTTCTAATAATTGTTTGTCTTTGCCTCTAGAGCTGCCACAAATTCGCAAATTAATGACTATATTTTACTATGGATTGTGTTGTAGTTATCTCATGCTCCAGATAGTTGATATTATTGATGAACAACCAATTTTATTCGATATTATCCTATTGTGCTAAGCTATTCAATGGGATTATCTGTTGTGTTAATGTTGTTTATGATATTGGTGCAGAGGTTGTAAACACATTAAGGGATCACCCTCCCGGGTCTTGTAGAGCCCAAAGTGTAGGAGGCTTTTTAAAGTCCTCGTTAGTTGGTCCAAGTCCTTTGAGCTGCCCTTGATTGGAATTGGCAATCCCATAGGTAGATTAGAAGACCAACCTGGTTATAGTGTAAAAAAAAAACCAACACCCTCTACCTTTAACCCTAAACCCTAAACCATTAACCCTTAAACTCTAAACCCTTAAACCCTCTACCCTCTATCTCTCTCCCACTCCCTCTGTCTCTCTCACTGAATCCCTCTATCTCTCTCCCCTCTACCTATTGGTTGTTTTTACTGTAACCAAGTTGGTCTTCTAATTTACCTATGGAATTGCCAATTCCAATCAAGGGCAGCTCGAAGGACCTAGACCAACTGATGAGGATTTTAAAGACCTCCTACACTTTGGGCTCTACAAGACCTAGGAGGGTGATCTCTTAATGTGTTTAACACCTCTGCACCATTATCGTAAACAACATTAACAATAACAGATAATCTCATTTAATAGCTCAACATAATAGCATAATATTGAATAGAATTGGTTGTTCATCAGTAATATCAACTATTTGGAGCATGAGATAACTACAACACATTCCAGTGTAAAATAGTCATTGATTTGCAATTTGTAGCAAGTGCTAGGTAAAGACAAACAAAATACTGAATCATACAAATTAGTACAACTTACATCAGTGCCATATATCCATTGAGGGAGCCAAATTCATAAACATCGATCCAAGGGTTTATGAAAGATTTAAAACATAACATATAAGATCCTTGAGAACATTGCTTTACAATTTCATCAACATGTATTCTAACCCAATACTACTTATCAAATCCTTATACATAACATATCCACCTACAATCTCATTCAAGCATTTTAGTTAATTCCTTAAATTAAAGCCAAAACAGAAATCATACATGCCACAAGAGTGAGATGAACGAGACAACCCTTGATTATCTTATTCAAAATTCAGATATGCATGTACAATGGAGAGACATGATTTTGAATTAATCATTTCAATTCAAATGCCAGTACTGTCATAAAACATCAAATCCCCATGAATTCAAAACCTACTACAGAATGACTCAAAACCTAAATTGCATTTTTCTTAAAACCATCAAACTTTACAATTTTCTCTACAACTCTACCTAGACTCGACCAAAAAATATCTAACTTGCTAACCCATACTTCTGGCCTTGAAATCTTTCTTATAGAAAATGAAGGAGCAAACAATCATCGGGCCAAAAAGTACCTCTCATTTCACATGCTTTTCTTCACAAAACTCTTGAGGACAGCAGCTATACCTTCTTTATTTTTCATCCTACGCCATATTCATGCATCCTACAATTATAATAGTGTCCATGGGGCCTCTTACACAAGCTACAATAATCACAAAAAGTGTAAGAACCCCTTTATATCACTTTTGGACTACAAAACCCTCAAAAATAGGGTAACCGGGCTGTATGCAAAGAAATAAATCTTTCTAACTCAAATCAATGCCTTAAGCTTTCAAATCATATTCAAATCAAAGCTAACACATATCTTCATGACCTGGAATTTATTTCACATCAAAATATGGTTGCATGTCATCGTACAGTGCTACATAACAGGAAAAATATAAAAATTTTGAAGAAAAACATAGATTTTCGAATGTCAAAAGCTTGTATTTTAAATCCTCAACCATCAACAACCATTACAATGATCACTTTATGCCTTTTAAAGGCCTTTACATGTCAACCATTGAACAGCCACCTCTACAACTGGCTTTGTAATCTTTTATGATCACATGAAACATAAAACACACTAATTTCAAGGTTGTTAACATCATTATTGCAATGTTTTAATTTTTTGACCTTTCAAACATTAAAAAGTACATCATTAAATTAATTATGTAATGGCATAAAAATTAAAAAACATCATGAATTAATTATGTAACCACATAAGTCAAATATACCTCTATCAAGAAATTAATATCAAATAGATAATATAATCGCATAACTCATACATTTCAATGTCATTGATCTTCTTCTTCATCCAACTCTTTGTCTGTATCATCCGATCCAGATTCGACATTGTAAGGATTGGTCATATCATCATCATCATCATTGATACCGCCCAATAATGTCATCATCCACATGGATATCATCTTCATGAACATACCTTACAACATCATGACGTTCCTCCTCTCTTCGACATCTTCGTTAGGGGACATCATCAACTAACCGTTGATCCTGATCATCATCTACATCATCTTCCAGTTCTTCGGTATCTTCTTCTTCCACTACATTATACTTTATCAGCCTTCCTCTTGGATCATGTCTAACAACAAATGACCAACCCAGTTTACCTGGAACCTCTGAGTAAAATACCTCCTCACATTGGCTTGGAAGAACATAGGGCTCATTTCCAACTCGCTCGATCAACCTTGTATTAACCATGGTAAATCCATTATCATGTTCAATAACAGTTCTCTCAGGATCATTTTCATTCAATTGTAGCCTATACCATAGGATGACGAACAAAACTAATTTGAAGGACTTAAAGTCATACTCAAGTATATCATCCAAAAATCCCATAGTATCATTTTCTGAGACTTTGGATGTATGTCACTTCTAGATGAAACATTAGTCACTTGAAAGACTACAGTTATACCAAAATCACAAGTTTTCTTCATGTCATCCAACATTTTGATTCAAAATTTATGACCATTGCACCACATAGCCTTGTGGTGTTTCACCTGCAATATGTCAAACATGTAAAAATTATTGCAATATCGCTAGTTGATAAACATATTTATTCTTGGTCGAATGTATGCAAATAAAACAATCTCAACATATATACATCAATATAATTGAAAATAATTAAATAATATGGGTGATTAATATATTTATACGTACCTGTTTATCTCTTAAACCATATGCTAAATCAATTTCCCTTTGTGTAACATTGGAATTTCCATTACGATGAGCTTCTTTAACCAATGAAGCCACACCTTCCCATGTTAATGCATGACCGGATTGTTGACATCGCTCAATCCATACCGTCATCCAATCAAGATTGTTGGCGACGTACAAATGTAGTGCATCCCACTCTTGACCAACTGTATCAAAAAATCAAATTTAAACCACGCATAATTAGTTAAATACCACAAGATAATGCATCTTTAATTTATAATTGATGTATATTGAAGATTGAAATTAAATAAGTACAATATACATAAAAAACCATATGTAAAATGCATTCCAATTAATCTCCATGATCATCTTATAATTACCTCTCACTTTCCTCAATCTACCTTTCCCCAACAGGTACTCCCCTCCGAATTTGTTAATGGAGCTGGGATCCCAAATGCGATCTAAATGGATCTTTGCTGCAAACTTAGGAAGATATTCACTAATGTACACCATGCTCTGGTATACCATATATCCCTCCACCATAGAACCCTCAGGATGTGCTCTTTGTCTAACCAAAGCCTTCAAAAATTTCAAGTGTCTCTCAACCATCCACATTGACCTTGTGTGTACAGGTCCACACAATTCAATCTCCTCAACTTGGTGTATGAGGTAGTATTCTTGTGCATTGAAAAATGTGGAAGGTAGACACTTTTGTATTTCACACATTAGATGAGGAATTTTTCTCTTCCAATAATTTATATCTTCTTTTTTGATTTCTTTAGACGACAACCATCTACCAGTGATTCAAGGCACAAATATATTAACGAGATTTAACAAAATTATACAATATATTACATAAGAAGTAAAACAAATGAAATTATAAGATGGAAGGCTGATGAATTGAACAAATATCGCTACTTCTTACCTCATGTATTTTCCAAAGACTCATATATAACTTGTTTGACATTGTTGTCAAAGTTGTTTTGGGAGAGATAGAGGTAGAACGATCACAACAATTATAAAATGATCTTTCATTATTTTTCCAAAAGTAGTAAAACACAATACACTAAGTACATGCATTATACAAGTGTATATAATATACCGTAATAATTACCTTAATGAAGGTATGCCAATCATGTGTTTTCATCCCTAACCCAAATTCACCTTTCTTTGTTATTATATTGTTTTATGTTCAAGAAATAAACTCGCGGGAAATCAAATTTTTCAGATGAATTATTTTATATGATTGCTTGTTGCTCATAATAACCAAGGAAGGGTAACTTATATTGACTCTGGTCTCTTACTCCCATTTAATTGAATGACATTTTTCATTGCATGATTGGCTTCCTGAATGTCACTACAAATTTTGACAATTTTTTCTTTGTCATGCCTTCCATCCAATATTTTCCATAACGTTTTTGTTATATTCTTTTCGATATGCATTGTATCAAACAAATGCAAAATTTATAGCTTCTCATAGTAGGGCAACCTACTAAATTGACTAGGATAACTTTTCAATCTGTATGGAAGCCAGCCATTAATGACTTAATGACCTTTATGAAGCATATAAGTTAAAAAAATTAACAACGACAATCATTGTCAATTACAACATGAGTAAACACAACACAATATAAAAATATAAATTCAAAACATATCATATATGATAGATAAACAATTTGATCTAATGTATAACCTTGGACAATTAATTCTATTATATTTCACTTCCATAGTATGCAGGCCATTCTTCGTGGTTTTGATGTAGTCTCCCTTCCCATTGAAAATATTTTTTCAAAAGAGTTCGACACTTATCATTTCTATGGAGGAAGTGTCTATAATTTCATCAAACACCGCTTTCCTAAACTGCTGAATCCACAAGATTTTATATCTTTGTACCCACATGCAAATTTTCCCTTTGTTTGAAGACTGCAAGATCATATATAATTGGATTAAATATGTCAATTTTATAATTATGATATAACAATAGATTATTTTAAAATATGCATGATATCTATCATCAAATTAAATATTGTTAAAGTGCAGTTTCTTGAAACGTTATAACATACCACAAAATGTTAGCCCTGGGGCATCATGAATTGTCCATACAAGCATTGCATGAAATTGAAATTGTCTTTGTCCTATTGGTCTGGAGACGTCATACATAGTGACGCCATTCCATAACTTTAGTAACTCGTCGATAAGAGGCTCTATATATACATTCATATATTTAACTTGGTACTTACCTAGTTGAATGAACATAAACATTACATAATTATTATAACCATTTTACCGCATTATATATAAATTAATGTACATGACTATTGAATGAAAAAAATATGTCATTATGCAACAAATAAGACAAATGAGATGCTACTACGTTAAAGAAAATTGATGTAAACAAATACCTGGAACAATCATTGACAACATTATGTGCTCCCTCTTTATTTACATCCATGGAGGAATGTTATTGTTGATAACAAAAATAGGCCACACCAAATAAATAGATCTCAGCTCTCCAAATGGATTAACATCGTCTGCTCCCAATGAAAGCCTGAGATTACAAGGTTCTTCTTTAAAGTGTGGCCATTTTTCCTCCATGTCCCTAAATACAGAACAATCCGCAGGAATTCAAAGAATGTCATCTCCACTTCTATTATGTGCATGGTAATCCATAAATTGTGCTAAGCTTTCGCACCTAAATAATCGTTGCATATGTGGAATAATGGGAATATAATGAAGAACCTTGCGAGACACCCTTTTTGTAGTTAATATGTTTGATATCTATTGATATGAAATTTCGGGCATTCTGTTGCAAATTCCTGTTGTTTATGATAAATAATATGATCATTGGGACATGCATCTATTGCTTGATACTCCATTCCGATATCTTTCATCATGGCAGATAAATTTTGGTATCAGCAAGGTAAAATATTTGATGGTAGTAACAAAAATTCAACAATCAATCTACAACAAAAAATAATTTGTTAATATAAAGAATATTAATGGTACATATTTCATCCTTTATTTACTAGTGATGAACTAACAACAATTAAAATAGATGAAAAAAGATGACATATATGACATACCTTAACATCCGTGAGATTGCTATGTTTGATAAACCATTCATAATCTTCAAGTTCAATAGCAACAATACAACAGAGAGAAGAGTTGTTTGGGAGCCTTCATAAAGGGGTTCGTATGCCTTCTCAGGTACAGGTAAATCATGAACATCATCAAAGTCATCTCGATCATCATGATCAGCTCTACCACTAAATGTGTCATAGATCAATGTATTTGTACCATCATCTTCAACTGTGTTCTCTAGTGCATGATCATCTTCTTCCATAGGATCATTAACTTCAACTTCGATATTCACAACTCCATGTTCGTCTGCTTGTAAAACCACATTCTTCGGGCCATGATAATCCATATCATCTTCCCTAGGGCTCCCCACCTTTATAATCATGATAGACACAAATAAACCATGATCATGATCTAGTGATTATATATATATATATATATATATATATATATATATATATATATATATATATATATATATATATATATATATATATATATATATATATATATATATATATAATGTTAAAACGATATAAAAATTTACAAATTCAATCAATATAAACACATATAATGAACAACTTACCAATGGACTATAATCATGCCCCCCTTCAACGTGACCATGCTGCCTACAATGTTTCTTAGCTGTTGTGATTAAAAGTCGTCTCGTCTTTAAGCCCTTGCAATTATTGCAAGGACAATAACATTTCCCATCACCCTTTCTTTTCAATCTATCCCACAATCTATCAAGTGTCTCTTCATTTTGTTCTGGACTAATATTATCTGACATGATTTTTCTTTACCAAGCTTGACTATTTAGATCTTCAAAAAATATCAAACTCACACTCCAATAATTTTTATTCATAGACAGGTAAAAATCTAATAATTCTAATATTTTACACCTCAAAATTTTGCATTCAAACTACCCCCGCAAAAAAGAAGATAGTCTGAAGTTAATGACCCCCAAAAACACTTTAAAATGCTAATTCCAAAACTTATTAAATTCTGATTTTACTATGATTTCCAACCGCTAAGACTCCTAAAATCATAATATTGAACTCGGTCGCAAACTTCCTACAATGATAGAGGTAGCGAGCTAGTAAGAGCAAGTGACCCATTCCTAAGGAGCAACAAGTCAGAATCATCATTGCTAATGTCAATACAGATTTATCCTTTTAGTTAAAGATGCAATGTGTCACTTCTTATGACAAACTTATCCCTAGGGCCCTCAACATTGAGAGAGCCCTAATCACACAAGGAAGCACACACTAGTAGAATTTGGCAAATAAATGACCAGGTGACTAAAAATTTTAGTCACAACAACTAAAAATGACTAAATTATGCTCATTTTTTTCAACTCAGCTATAAATGAGTAAATAAATTACTAGTTTGGTCGTTGATTAAAAATTATTTAGTCACACAAATAAAATGACTAAATAGTTAGTCATTTATTTAGTCACAGTCCATTTGAATAAACCATTTAAGGAATCAAGAATAAAGCCCGCCAAAATACTCTAAAACTTTAATAAACATACCCTAAAACTTTTGTCAAAATCTTATTTTTAGGCATAGCCCACCAGAATGGAGTTTTCATTTTAATAAACATAATCTAAAACCTTCGTCAAAACATTATTTTCAAGCATAGACCGCCAAAATGGAGAAGTGTTTTCACAAAGAATGACAAAGAACAGTGAGGAGATGTGTGTGAAAGGAGGCATAGGATTCATTGTTGCTTATCTCATTCCTACTCTGCTCAACAAATCTTACATTGTTCTTGCTACTATTTGTAATTTAGGTATTTACTCGACATATATTTGCATAATCTCAAATTCCTTCATAGGCTTTTGAAGTATCAATGTATCCTATATAGGGTTTAGAATGATTTCTTTTAATTAAATAAATAAATAAATGATGTATTTCCCTGTAATTAGATAATGTGGAGATCTCCTAAATCTACCCCAGCACACTATCCTCTTTGGCACTATATTCATTACTTTAGCTACTAGGGTTTTGCATGTGACATCTTTAATATCTTCATGACCATGGCTTTTAAATAGATCACAGTCTTTGCTTTAATCCTTTTCATGGTAACCCTTGAGTTCCATAATCCACCTTCAATCTCTTCTAAGAACTGTCTTAAGCTAGACTGCATAGTATGCATATAAAGAAAATCCTTCATACTGACATTGTTCCAAACCACCACTCACTGCCTTGCTTAAAATGTTGCCTCCATAAGCACAATAGCATGTTTTAAAATCATGGTTGTTAGTGATTGACCATTAAGGTCACCACTTTCATCAAGATACAATGAGATTTTTGTCTTCGAACTCAAGGCATTATGCAAGATAACATTGTGAATTGATTGTTGTGTAAGATTTGATTTTCTTGCACATTTACTGCTTTGCTAACTTCCTTTAAGACTGGGTATTGCACCCTCAGCTGCAATCTCAAATAGCTCACTCACTATCACTTGAAGATTTCTTTCATAAGCATGCTTCTATAAAATCAAACTATGCCCTATAGACTTCCTACTTACTACAGGGGACTCATTGTCTCATTTTATTGTAGATCTTAAGATCCTTCAACCTTATTGACACTACTTCACAGTCCATAAGGTATTATTCACTATTCTCCCATCTTTGATGAGTCTCAAAACACTGCTCAAACATGCAATCTACTACCTCCATTATACATTAATGGCTAAGAAGAAACATTGAACCTATGATTACCACTGTTACTTCATTTGGACAGTCATTCCCTGATTGCATTTTCCTTGTATAACACTACCAAAAGCATTTGAAAAACCCTTAAGGTCAGCAAGGGGTAAGGAAACTCACTGTTAAAATCTCCACTTTACTATGCAAGGTTTGAGCTTTATTATCTTATCATGCTCAGCCTCTTTTTGACTGTCACATCTCAAGTGATTGTCATTCTTCTTACCGTAGATTGCATTTACAAATGTCACTAAGCTACATAGTGTGCTTGTTATTGGCTACAATCTTTAGATTGCAAAGATTGTTATTAGCTACAATGTCTCAATCTTTCTGGTATTGCAACCTCACTAATCCACTAGAGTTATTGTTTATGTTTCTACAGAGGCCTAGGGTTTGTACCCTAATCATGCTCTTACCAATGCTTCTGTTGGTATTAAAAACAACCTTAAATCTTGGGTTAGAAAATTAGTTGTCTTGACAAAGTTGTGGTATGATCTTGGATTGTATCCTAGAGTGTGTGGGAAGCTTGTGTTTGATCATTAAGGTATGTAAACCTGATCAGGAAATGTATCCTATATAGCATGGGTCTTGCTTTAATACTTTCCATAATGGTTATTAGCAGATCACATTATTATAGTTTGCGGTAACCCAAGATTGCATTCAAGTATGTAACAAACTTGGTTTGTAGTTTAAGCTATACACTTTTAAGTAGCATTCATAAGGTTTAGAAAATATTGATCACTCTCTAGAATAGCCCATTAAACATGGGTTGTGCTTGAATGCACTACATAATTGATATAACACAACCACTCTGCATATCAACCAAATTTATAGGCTCTTTATTGCAGCAAGAGGTAATCACTCTTTGATCATGCTATAATTACATCCTAACCTGTTAAACTT
The DNA here is from genome assembly GCA_007258455.2 of Sequoia sempervirens. Taxonomy (NCBI): domain Eukaryota; kingdom Viridiplantae; phylum Streptophyta; class Pinopsida; order Cupressales; family Cupressaceae; genus Sequoia; species Sequoia sempervirens. The sequence goes on along the minus strand of VDFB02376400.1, from coordinate 124,200 downwards.
GAGACAACCTGAATGCACCCAATGATTGACACCTACATTATACAACCTGAATTAACTACATTATATGAGTGCCTCCATTTCTATCACAACATAGCCACATTAAACTTGGGTCACACATGAATGCATCATGTATTTGTTATAGCACAACTATGCCACATGACCAATAGAGTTATGGATCACATAATTACAAACACAAGAATTTGTTCCTTGGTTGTGATATTATGGTGATTCCACAAAACAAAATCTGGACATGAAATTCTCAAAACCCTGAACCTCTAAAAATGAAATCTGATGAGATGTTGTTTTAAAATATGATTTTCAAACCTGGAACTACAAATCTCACTTCACAACTAAATTCTGCAAAAAGACAATGACTACCCTCAACCTAGTGATATCTTCTTGAATTTTTTCTAATTTTTCCCAAGAAAATCGTGCTTAGTTCTCCACAAACTATCTCAAGTAGAGCAAAACACTGTCGCAATAAATCAACGAACTCACTTTTCTTTATGTCGGCCACAATTTGATTTTTTTCTTATTTTTCATGTTTGTCAAAATTTCGACGAAACTAATAGTCGGCATTTCGATGAAACCAAGGTTCATAGAAATTTCAACGAACGTCAGGGATAAACTTTTAAAAAATTGAAAATTACACATCAAATTTTACAAGCACCCCGATGATACATCAAATTATACATATTTCATCAGACATTTTCGTTGGATTTTACAATCAAATGAGTTAGTGTAGGATGCATTAGTTGAGGTTAAGTCTAAGCCAGTGGCAGTATCCAACCCTTCACCAAGTAGTCCTGCAACATCCACTAGGTCTAGAAGTACAAAGAAAGAAATGGAAACATTTATGCAAGAGGCATTTGGTGGTGTCAAAGAAGGAGGGTCATGAATTGGTAAAACGCCCATAGGTCAAGTTGTTGTGACCACTAGGTTGATTGATAATGTTGGCAAAATTGGTGAAAAACCCCAACCTCAGAGTGGTTGGAAATTTTTCTATTATGCTTTCAATAGGAAAAATCCTAGCAATCTTGCATGTTCTTTATGGGGGTTGAATCTTGGAAATTTGGTGGTCCCAAATGTGTTTGTAGAAGTGGATTTAACGATGGAAGTGGCAAGGCACTATAACCCTATTGATAAAACAATCAGAAGTGAGAATGGTGATCTAATTATGGAGGTAACAAAGGATAAGATCTAATAGATGTATTTGGGTTCAATCCCAATTATACTACGAAGTTTAGACGTGCTAATTTGTATGTTGAGTATGAGATGAGAAAATTTACATTCAAGGAATCATTGCTTGTGCGACAGAGAAGGAGCAGGGAGAGATTTACTGCTAAAGATGTTGAGCCTTTTGTGAAGAGTTTTAAGATTATTTTAAAAACACTTATTATTGCTTAATTAAAGTACTGGTTCGAGATTTTGAGGGTAGGATAGCTCCTTATTTACTGGTGATGGTGGTGGATACACAAATTCATAATCGAAACACTGGCTTTGATTATGCTAACTTTGTTGTTGAACGGATGCATGAAGATTTTCTCAATCTGAAAAATGAGGTGATCCCTTTGTATTTTCCCCATTACTCTTTGTTGATGCATATACTCTTATGGGAAGGTGATAATGAGTGGAAAAGGAAGTTAGATCTAAAGCTTAAGGACAATAAGGATAATGTTCTACCTGTGCAAATGTGAACATACATTTGGGATCAGGATTGCTCCAATTCCAATTACACATTGTTTTCTAATGTTGTAAGACATGGTATCTTAGAGTCATTGGGTGTAGCACCTAGGTTCAAACTTTCTCCAGAGATCAAAAGTCTTATGCGTCCAAAAAATGAACCAGGTTCTAAGGCCACACATAATTGGGAAAATTATTTCTACTCTTTAAGTACACTTTGATCAGGGCCTATGGAGCTAAGGTAGCACCTCATTGTCTACCTTTGTATGTTTCAGACAGATTGGCTTTCATGAAGCTCATGTGGCAAATTGATGTCATGGATTATGAAATTTTTAGAAAGGATAAAAAAGGCATTGTGATACATCCCCAATGTGCTTTTGCTTACTTTAAAGTTACTACCACTGAGGGATATGAAAAGTTTGGCATTATGGTAAATAATATCAGAATTCCTATTAATGAGATTAGAGTTTTTTATCTAGAGGGGTTTGTGGCAGGAAGAAGAAGACAAAAAAGCTTAAGCATCATACGTCATGAATTTTTGTATAGAGATGATGTACTAAGAAATCTATTAAGTGATGAGGTTGTCATGACTAGGAAAAGAGAATGGACAACTATGACAAACATTGAGGAAAAGATTATGAAAAGGAATGCCTTCTACATAAGCCCATACAGTGTAATTGCAAATCCCTTGGACAGAGCCTTCACTATGATTAGGGACTATCAATCTGGGGAGTTCAAGGTAAAGATAAAGGAGGATTTTAACAAAGCACAGGTTCTCCTAGAACAACAACAATAGCAACAGGCTATGGATATCCCAGAACAACCTGTAGATGTTCAAGAAGTTAGGGAGCAACAAGTGGTAGAACATATGCCAGGAAATGAAGAGGTGGAGTAGAAATTTTCCACTCCTTATATAGAAGAAACTCATAGTTCAGATGTTCCCCCTAACAGAATTGTCAAAGGCAGTATGACAAATAAAGTGATGATGATCCTAGGATTAGGGAGTGTGATGAGTTTCTAGCTAATGATAAATTTGTGCAAACCAAGGAATTTCAGAAATTTATGATTCAACAGTGGAGTAAGGAAATAAAGGAGAGACTTGAATCAGCCTGAGCTAATGTTGAACCTTCTCATCAAGAGGAAGTTGAAAAAGCAGAGGAAGAGAAAATCAGGGCTGAAATTGCAGCTATTACACCCACTGAAGCTCAAAAAATTGTTAAAGATAGTGGAATCATGTTGTTACTAGGATGTACTGTCACTGTTGCCATAGCATATGATGCAATTAGAAGAGATCCTCAAGCTTTTATATCTAAAGGCCAATTTGAGGATAAATTATTTGGTTTTGGATATAGTCCAAAATTACATACACTTGCAATTTGGTCTATGGCACCTAATACTAGTAAATATGAGGTTGCTAGGCCTATTGAAGAAGTTATTGGTTCACTAGTGGTCAAAATAGCTAAAAACATAACTCCTATCAAGGCAGCTGAATTAACTGCACATGCTACAATGCTTAGTGTGGATACTACACATATTTTTTAGAAGAAATATGAATCTTTGGTCAAAGAGTATAATAAGGCCTTGAATGAGCTGAATAAAATTAGAGCCACTATTCAGGTTGCTTAGAAGACAATGACTCAGCCTTCTTCTTATTCTTCCTCTTCATTTGACATGTCCACACAGGATAGGGAGACCTTGGCCTTAAGAATTGATGATTTGAATGGTAAATTGACTACTGAAAAAGAAAATGTCAGGTAGGCCAAGTTTGAAATTGTCAAGGTGGCAAATGAAATCTTTGAGGATGTGTTGAAGTATAGGGTGACCAAGTTGGTCCACAAGGCTAATGATGTCCGGGCCACATATAAGAATATTTAAGAGGTGAATACAAAGTATTTGCAAGTACAAGAGGCCTTTAGGAATGAATGGAATAATTGGATTACTAGGGTTAGTGCTTTGAAGGAAATGATGACAAAGATGAATGAAGACCCTGAGGCACCTACCAATATTCCTAACATCTTGCAAACTATTGACTCAATAAATGAGATAACAACTTTCCATGGAAAGTTAGGTACACAGCTCCAGAGTAAGTTGAAAATATTCAAGGAGATGGAAGAATGTGGTGTGCCTTAAATATTGAATCAAAAAGGTGAATTGCATCCATTTGACACCTAGAAGAAAGATTTGGGAGGAATTCTTGGAGTAGCTATGATGGCCTTGAGTGTCACTGATCATATTTTACTCAATTCAAATATTGACACAATGGTGGAAATTGAATCAAAGATGGACATATTTGTTAAAGAATCCAAGATTTTAATTGATGCTAGGTACTCTCAATACATCACTAAGGTGCATAATTTATTGAATGTAAAATGGCCCACTCAAGAAGACTACAATACTTGGTTGGAGAAATAAATAGAATGAATCTGTGTAGGGATCAGTGAATGAGAAGAATCATGGGCAGAAGGAGAATAATACATAGCCCAAATACAGTACAGATTAGGCTTTTGGTATAACATGGTAGAATATTACTCTCTTCTCAAATTTAAATGAATAGCACATGGTGCTAATGTGGATTAATGAATTTTGACTTTTCGTCTGCTTTCCTTGTCTTGCTTCGTAAGTTTTGTTGTTTTGATTTTCCCACGGTTGGCATATTTTGAGAGTATGGACAATATTGTGATACTATTGTAAAAAATTAATGATTTTTTTTGAGGTGGGACCTGCTTTCTACAAAGAGTTGAGGGAAATTTTTCCTCATGTTTATTTACCCCACCTGAAGACTCAAGTATAAATGAAAGTGGCATATTGTTACAAGCGGTCCAATGAAATCATGACATGTGTGCTATCTAGTTTGAAGCTTGTTTACTCCTTCATCTCTATAAGAAGGAATTCAGGGCCAAAAGCATGGGAGTTAGAAATTTTTTGAGTTAATACTATGAATTTGTCAAGATAATACGAAGAAAGTTTTAGAGTTTCTATTCTAAGTTTCTTTCAAAGTTTATACTTGTGCGAGTAAACCTGATAATTATATAGCATTTATAATATAGAGTAATATAAGTTTCATGGCTATTGTCTCTCCTTGTATGCTTATTATGAGTTATGAGTGAAAGTAATCTAGGATTTCTTTCATTTGTCTTTGTCACTGTATGATAGGTGTTTAGTTTCATGCTTGCTTATTGATTTAATGAATCGATGTAAATGCTTGTGTGAAGTTAATTACTTATAAGAACTGGGTACTAGGATATTTGTAAGTAGTAATAATCATGAACATCACCGGAAAATGTTGTAATGCAATATTTCTTAAGGTTATAGATGCTATTGTTTAGACCGCTATCAGGTCACATAGAAGGATACAGACTTCATTCTTGGGATATAGGCACTAGTTCATGTAGAGTATTCTCTCATGCTTAATATGTGTAACATTGATAAATAAGCTACCAACTTATTTGATGCATATTATTGACCGGTTTTATGAGAGATATATGTTATTTACAATGTATTTGATTGTGGTTGTGATAACTATTTAAGTATACATTGTGGGATCACCCTCTCGGGTTTCACAGAGCCCAAAGAGTAGGAATAGAAGTCTTACAACCTATATTCGTTTGTTGGCCAATCCCTTTGGAAGTACTGATAATTGGAAATGGGAAATTCCATAGGTGTTTCTGGAGATCAGTTTGGTTCTTAAAAAATAACCAATAGATTGGCGACTCCATTGGGGAATAGTTAAGTCCAAAGTCTCTAAGTTCAAGACCTGGTACAGTCAAAGTCAGTTGTTAGTTGAGATATTCTTTACTGTTTAAAGAATAATCGATTTTAAATCTTTTGTATTGGTCCCATCATACTAAGTCTTATGCGTCAGGTGTTATTTCATTCTGTCACCTTCTATCAAGTAATGTTTAAAGTCTTTTTTGAAGTAGCAAGTACAAAATCAAAGTGCAATCACTTTTTGTTTCCCAGTATTCTGGGTGGCGATTCTAAGTTCTCTAGTGCCAGTGTGAGGATTACTTCTCATAAGGAAGACAAGAAGAAGGATTTGTAGCACTCAAAATTATGAGGAAGACTAGAAGTTATGCAAAAAACACCCTAATCAGAAGGCAGAATATGAACCTACAAAGGAAAAGCAACCTGAATGGGTCAGGAAGTGCTCTTAATCAAGTAATTCTATTGATTCACATCCTAATGTATCTCCTACTTTCAATATTGATATAAGTAGTGCTAGTGTCCATGAAGAGGGACATGAATTTCAAGGGTCTAACATAGACCAAGGAATTTTTCCTGTTGAACAAGTATTTGACACTGAGTGAAACATTTCAAGAGAGGAAGATAGGTGGGAGTTTTGGGAGAAGAATAAGAAATTATCTAAGCCTTTGACTCCTAGACTTGGCTCTATTTTTAATGGAAATAGTTTCAAGCCACGAGGTAAATCTCTTGATGAGCCTGAGCCAACCCACTTTTCTCTTGAGGAAGACCATGTTGATCAGCCTTACTTCACTCCTGCCCCAAGTGAGCATGGGGATATTCTAGAGAATGAGGAAGACATAGACAATGACCTAAAAGCTATAGAAGAAGAAGAGTTAAGGCTTCAAGAACAAGAAGAAAAAAGAATGAAAGAATTGAAAGAGAGGGAAGATAGGATTAAAGCTAAGAAACTTGAGAGAGATGCTAGAAGGAGAAATTCAAAGAAAAAGAGAGAAGATGTTGCAAGGTGTAAAATCTTTGAGGAAAATATTTATAAATTTACCTCTAAGATAACTAATGATATTCCTAAGGCAATAGTCTCAATGGGAGCTTCAGCTATTGATACCTATACAGCATCTGTCTCAACAACTAAAGCCTTAGACAATCCTGTTAATACTAAGAAAACGTCATTTGTAGATCATGGGAAGAGACCTATTGACCAGCCCAAAAAAACTACATTCAAATCCAATGACAATACAAATACTTCATCTACCAAAATCCCCACACATAAGGCCAAAATTGATCCAACCCCATCTACTGCACCTCCAGATCTTGAGATATTAAGGTTGCAGTTGGAAAGTGAAAATTTGCGAGAAGATTTGAAGAAAGCTGAAATGATAGCTTCTAATGCAGAAATGGCTAGGAAGATTGCATTCCTTAAAATGTCCATCCATATCCCAAAGGCTTCAACTTTTGGGCATACTGATAGTGAGTCACAAAAGAAGAAATTTGATGGAAATACTCCTGGAGGAAGTGGCGGTGGAGATCAAGCAGGGGGTGGTGGAGGAAAAAATAGGAATGATAATTCTAATTTTGAAGATGATGAGGGAAGTAAGAACGGGGGAGGTGATGGTGAAAGTGGAAAGGGTAAGGATAGTAGCCACTCTGATAGTGGGAAAGATGATGAGCACATAGATGACCATAGGGTTCGACATACTAGGAGACCACTCCAAGTAGATAGATACCAGCAGCTGTGTTTCACTAGAATACTTGGCTACCCAACCCATTCCCTAAGGATTTTAGGCTTGCTCTTGTAAAATTCTCTGGAAATAATGCCTTGAGTGGTGAGGACCATCTCAAAGCATTCACTAATGTTATGGATGATTTTGAGGTGGAGGAAAAAGATGTCATGATGAATTTGTTCATGCAGTCTCTCATTGAGGATGCACGAGAATGGTATAGGAGTTTACCTGCTAAAAGTATTGGCTCTTGGAAAGAATTCAAGAGGGTTTTTAGAGAACAATATAGTGATAAGACTAATTCAAGCTTTCTGCTAAATCAATTTAACAATATTGTTAAAGGATCCAATGGATTTGTTATTGAGTTTAACAAAAGATTCCAAAAGGCTAGGAAAAGGTTGCCTCCTCATCTACAATTAAATGATCATGTCTTAAATTATTGCAATGATTTTTATGCAAAAATGAGTTATCGCTTGCTAGATAAGCGTCCTCAGTCATTAAGGGAAGCTTTTAAGATGACAGAGCATATTGAAAATATTAGCAGAGCAACTGGTAAAGTTGGCAAAAGAGATGATCCAAAACTCTTCAAAAGTTCAAAAAAGGAAGATAGGAGTTCAACTACTAAATGGGGAACAATTGAGGACAAGCTTAACAATTTTATGAAAACTATCAGTGACAAGATTGTAATGCAAGAGAAGGTTCAACCTAAAAACTACCAAAGGAATGAAAGACCCCCTAGACTGCAAGGCCACCCATACAATACCAATTGGTATAATGGGAAGCCTATTTTGAATAATCAGAGAAACACCCAAAATAGAGTTCCTCTAGACCCTCTGCAAAAGAATTCAGGAAATTTTTTAAAAAATACTCTTTGTTGTATGACTTGCCAAATGCCACGCTCTTCACAGCAATGTGTAGTAGTGTAGATGGTGGAAGTAGAGGATGACACACCTGAAGATTGTGATCAGCAAGATCAAGAGGATGGTGATGTACTTATGATTATGGGAGATTCTGATGTTGCTTGTAGTGAATGTTCTTCCGATGAAGGTTCTTATGAACTGGATGTAGATAATCAAAGGAAAGTTTCTAATGCACATCATCAACAACTTTTTTCAGATGAAGAGGTCAATAGTGATGTTGAGGTTTACAATTTGGAGGCAATTGAAGATGGTGTTTCATTAAGAAGACCCTCTGAGGAGGAGATTGCAAAATATACTACAGTCTTAGCTTCCCAAGCTAGGAGTTCCTATCATTTGAGGAATAGAACTATTGGAGGTGAACAAGGTAGTCCTATTGGTCTATTTATCAAGGAATAGAATGCTAAGGGAAAAGAACATGAACCTAATGAAAAGGTAGAAGCAGTCAAAGTTAAAGAAGGAAAGGGAGATAAAATTTGGGCAAAGAGAGCAGAAAAGCCAAAATTTATTCAAGGACACAAATCCTCTACTGAAAAGTCAAAAACACAAAAGTAGACCCTTGAAGCCACAATGAAGGATGCTAAACAAAAGGTTGAAGCAACCAAAAATCAACAGAAAGATAATAACAACGAACAAGGTATGCCTTCAGTTGAACTTCCCAAATATATTCCTGTAGGTATGTTTCAGTTACTTAGCCAAGTTAAAGTAGTTGTACCTTTTCTTGAAATGATGAGGATAGAGGAGCATAAACAAAAGGTAATGGCCCTTATCAATGGTGTTGTTATAGCCTGTAATGATTTGGTGGTGCTCACTCCACCCAAAATAAATGAAAAGGACAAGAAAGGTAAAGAAGTTGAGGGAGTGATTACTGAGATTCCCCATATTTTCTTAGGAAATTCTGTAAATACTTGTCCTAATAAGATAGATCCATTTTTTCTTACCCTGGTAGTTAGGGGAAATTTTATAAAAAAAATTATCATTGACTCTGGTGCATCTAACAATATCATGCCAATTAAAATCATGGATGCACTAGGGTTAAGAATTGATAGCACTCATGGAAAGTGTTATGTCATGGACACCAGAGAGGTCCCTGTGATAGGTGTGATAAATGAACTTCCATATAGATTGGAATCCTACCCTGACAAAGAGTTTAAAATGAGTGTGGTGGTGGTGGATATCCCACCTAACTATGGAATGTTATTATCACAAAAATGGAGTGCATCTATGGGAGGCAGTATGCAGTGTGACATATCTTATGCCACATTTCCCATTGATGGAAAAAATGCCCAAATAATGAGAGAACCTAGGGTACCACATATGTTGGCGCATGTTCCTGAAGATGATACAATTCTTTTCATAGATATCGATATTGGTGAGTTCAAGATAGAAGAAGTACCAAGAGAGATTGAGAAAAATCATGCACCTATAGAAAATGAAGTTTCAAGAGTATCTAATAAAGAAGTACTGTGAAAAATGTACTTTGATGGTGCAAGCTCGAAAGAAGGATCTGGTGCAGGAATTTTATTAGTATCCCCTACTGGAAATACTTATAAGTTCTCTTTACATTGTCTTTTGTCTATACAAATAATGTGGCAGAATATGAAGCTTTATTATTGGGATTGAGACTTGCTGAAAAGCATGGAATAAGAAGTTAATGGTAATTGGTGATTTTGAGCTTGTGATATCCCAAGTGAGAGCTAAGTATGCTTGCAAAAATAAAAGACAAGCAATATAGAAATATTGTTTGGGATTCCATTGAGCAGTTTGATGCTTTTGGAATCAATTGGATGGAAAGAGGACATAATAGAGTAGTTGATCTACATGTCAATATTGAATTAAGACCCGATGATATAACTTTCATAGGAATTTCCAAGGTTAAGATACAAACAAGGCCATTCATCCCTGCTAATGTATATAATTGGAAAAATTTTAATGATGATGAGGATATCCTCAGATTCCTAAATTGTGTTGATAAATATGAAGGTCAGGAGATTGATTTTGCTGAATTTATTGAAAATATTGATGGAAAGGACACGGTGTTTGGACAAGAGGTCATCCAATTAAAAATAAATAAAATCCCCAAAGGCCTTGTAGCTCTTGAAAGGGTCTTTGATACTAAAGATACAAACAAGGTCAAGTCAACTGCTGCTCACCCAAAAGACCTACAGGAAGTGAACCTGGGGACTGTAAATGCCCCAAAGAAAGTACATGTAGGAAAGAAGATGCAGCCAAAGGTGAAGGCAATGTTAATTTCCTTACTCAAAAAATATAGACATGTCTTTGCTTGGTCATATGATGACTCGAAAGCTTACAGAAAGGATTTGTTTCAACATGAGATTCCTTTTTAAAGGATGATGCAAAACCTTTCAGGAAAAAATAGAGACCAATTAATCCTACTTTAGCTCCCAAGATGCAAGAGGAGTTGGTAAAGTTGAGGGACGCTGGTATTATAAAACCCATTAGACACTCTTCATGGGTATCTAATCTAGTGCCAGTAAGAAAAAAGAATGGTGACATAAGATTATGTGTTGATTTCAGGAACCTAAATGTATCCTCATTAAAGGAAAATTATTCATTACCAAACATGGAAGCTATGTTACAGAAGGTAATTGGATGTGAGTTGCTGTCAATGATGGATGGTTTTTCAGGATATAATCAAGTAAAAGTAAAGGAGTCTGAGTAGTACAAGATTGCATTTACTACTCCTTGGGGTACCTATGTTTATGTCAGGATGCCTTTCGGCTTAACAAATGCAGGTGCCACTTTTCAAAGAGATATGGATGTAGCTTTCTTAGATTTTATTGATTTATTTATGGTTGTATATCAAGATGACCTGACCACTTATTCTAAGAAAGAAGAAGATCATTGCATGCATTTGGAGAAAGTGTTTGCCAGGTCACTAGAATATGGAATATCTCTGAATCCAAAGAAATGTGCCTTTGGGGTCATCGAGGGAAAGTTGCTACTGAACATTGCGTCCAAGGAAGGAGTAAGAATAGACCTTGTAAGAGTAGCATCCATTGATAAGATCCCTCAGCCCAAAAATGTCAAGGGCATTCAGTCATTTTTTGGACAAATAAATTTTTTGAGAAGATTTGTAACCAACTTTGCAGAAATCACATGACCTGTTTCCAAAATGTTGAAGAAGGGTGAAAAGGTGCTTTGGAGTGAAGAACCTAGTCAGGCTTTCAAGTAAATAAAGCAAGCTATTAAAGAGGCTCTAGTTTTGAAATCTCTTGATTTTTCAAAACCAATACACATTTTCTCTTTTGCCTCATTTCATACCATTGTTGTTGTCTTACTACAGAAAAATGAAGAAGGTTTTGAACAACCTATTGCATTTTTTAGAAAATATTTACAAGCTACAGAATTGAAATATGACACTACTGAGAAACATGCATATGCTTTGGTAAAAGTTGTGAGGAATTTCAGAACTTACCTACAAGGGGCTACAGTTGTAGCTTTTGTACTGAGTGTTGTTGTCAAGGATATTTTTACTCAGCAAGAGAAAACAGGAAAAAGGTGCAGATGGATCAACAAGATCCAAGAATTTAACATTGATGTTTAGATTACCAAATTGGTGAGAGGACAAGGCCTAGCTAAGTTAATGGCAGAAGCAAGTCTGGAAGCTAATCAGGTTAATCAGATTGAAGTAATTGGTGTTGCACCTCTTTGTGACATGAAAACATGCGGATCGTATAGAAGGATTATCCAATATTTACAAACCTTGTAGTGTCTTACTTATATGGCTGACAAGGAAAAAAAAACATTAAAATTGCATGCTATCAAGTATGTGATTATTGACAATGAGTTATGGTGGAGAAGCCTGGATGGTGTACTTCTCAAGTGTGTGGATGGAAAGCAAGCATTGGAACTTCTATAGAAAATGCACAATGGGGTATGTGGTGGTCATTACATGGCAAAAACCAATGCATAAAATATTTTGAGAGCTGGATTATGGTGGCCCACAATTTTTAAGGATGCTCACAAATTTGTTAAAACTTGTGATGCTTGTCAACAGTTCTTAGGAAAGTTGAAGTTTTCAGGGAATTTACCACTTAGGCCTATGACAGTTGAAGCCCCTTTCCAACAATGGGGAATTTATTTCATTAGGGAAATACCAGAAAAATCTAGTGGAGTCCATTCATGGATTCTTGTTGCCACTGACTATTTTACAAAATGGGCAGAAGCAATACCCACAAGAAAGGAAACAAGCAAGGTGGTGGTTGATTTCCTATTAAATAATATTCTCATCATATTTGAAGTCCCTAAGAGGATCATCTTAGATAATGCTATGTGCTTTAGATCAGATGAATTCAAGGATTTTTTTGAACAACATGGCATACAAGTCTCTTACTCTTCATCTTACCATCCTCAAGGAAATGGTCAAGCTGAGTCTAGTAATAAGAGCTTGATAAAGATAATCAAGAGAGTTATGGAAAAGAACAAAATGGCTTGGGATTCAAAGTTAAAATTGGCACTCTGGGCAGATAGAGTGATTGTAAAAAAGGCTACGGGTTATTCACCATTTGGCTTAGTATATGGTCTAGAGGCTAGATTTCCATAGAATAACCTACTCAAAATGTATAAGTTTGTGTAGGAATATGATGAAGAAATTTGTGATGATATGCAACACAAAATAAATAATCTGGTGCAGTTAGATGAAACCAGGAGGGAAGCTCAAGTTAAAAACATGAAGATGCAATTGTAGGTTAAGCATCTATATGAGAAGAGAGCTTCTCCCAGAAAGTTTGAAGTAAACAGTATGGTTTTAGCCTGGAATGCAAGAGCTCAGGATAAGGGCAAGCATGGGAAATTTGAAGCTTTATGGACTAGCCCTTATTTGATAGTCAACACTCATGGGGAAGATTCATATTTCCTTCAAAGCTTAACAGGTGAACTTTTTGAACTACCAGTACATGGACAGTTCTTAAAGCCATACTTCTCCTAAGTATGTTTTTCTCCATGTATGTTTTGATTTTGTATACTATGTATATAGGTGTGTTTTCTTTTGTTGTTTTTTCTTTGGTCCTGCTATCTTGTCAGGGTGGTTCCCTAGTTTGGGTCCTTTTGTTTTAAATCCACATTTTGGTCTACTTCAACCTAAGATTCTTGGGATCTCGCCATGCCTATAGGAGGCATACGTCCCTAGTCGGAGCCACTAATGGAACTTGCAAATTGAATGTTCCATCTCACATCCTTGTCACTTTTCAATGGAGGACTTGTATTTGAGGGTTTAGGATTCACAATTCATGAGCGCTTATAATGTTATATTTTGTTGTTGACTCCCTATTGCCCGCTACCGGCCATTTTTTTTAAAAAATTATCCTTTGCATTATTATGGATTTAGATTCCTTAAGTCCTTTCTTTCGTATCACCCTAGAGATTCCCCTCCATTAAAACAACTTATGAGCACGTGCCTAAAGGTTTCCACTTAGGTTCAACTGTCCTATCTTTATCGCTTATCATTGATCACTTTTGAGATGTATGTTTTAAATCAGCAATGAGCGATGAGGCGGTGTCCTTTTGATATCGCTCATCGTGAATATCTGCTATAACTTCATTTTTAATGTATGATGAGCAAAGTTCTTAGCATTATTAAAGGATCGCTCTTCACTAATGGTTTATGACCCCAATATTGTAATAGCGATGAGTGATGCCTTCTAGCCTTATGATCTTATTTGCATCACTTCTTACTAATTTGTTTTGAGCGCTAAGTTTTCAATTAGCGATAAGTGATATGTAATGAAATTGTGATCATCTCTCATCACCAATTTCTTGCAAATCTTATGAGGAGGATTAGCGATGAGCAATGGCCTAATATTTTATCACTTATCGCTAATCCATTTCAAAGCCTTAGTTTTGATTAGTGATGAGCGATGAAGTTACTCATTAGGTTTCTCTCTCTAATTTGGGTACATCTTATTTGTGATGCTTTTGTGCCATTGATTTTTTCATGTAAGTGTACGCATTGAAATAAGATGCTTTCACTATATCTCTCGTCTCTAATAGAACCCAAGGTGCAAAGCTAGATCTATGAGGAGTAATGAAAATGAATGTGATCAGGGGACGGGCCACAGATCCAAGGCATGATATTTCATCGCATAGAATACTTGCATCGTTGATGAAGCTAGGTGAGGATGAAGTACATAAGCAATGAGTGACAACTGCTACATGAAGATGCAATGTGGTGAAATCCTGAGGATTTCTTATAAAGAAAAGATGAAGGTGGTGAGATGCATTTGTAACCATTCATATTGCTTTAAAGCTAAAGGATCAACGATCGAGGTCTAAACTTGAACAGCTAATTGTCAATTCACTCGTGCGAGCTTACTATCAAGTATTAATGGTGGCATGCCTCTCTCCCTTAGTTGTAACATAAAGTAGATACCTGGTTGATCGTGTGTTCAAATTCATTGGCTAGCGGAAAGGATACCAGAACTTGAAGAAATTGCAAGGCAAGCTCCAGAGGCTACCAGTAACCAAAATCGCTTAATTTACACTTGGGTAAGTAGAACTAATATTTCCTTCTAATTGAAGTAGTGAGGTGAATGTCTTGAAGAATTAATAGGAAATTGGGAGAATTGTTCATTTGTTCAATTACTGGTATTTTCAATTTGGTAATTGAACACTACATAAATTTTGAGGTGAAGTGTCCTATTCAATAGTAGTGTTTTGTTCCATTATAATTGTAAAGGGTTTCTTTTGGTCGTAAGAAATTGTAAACCCTAATTCCATTTGCATTACAAACATGAGTGACCCAAAGCCTAGAGAATATAGTGTTAGACCTTAAAGGAGACCAAAATAGAAGAGGGTTAAAAGACTTAAAACTCAGGATGCTTTAGCTGAGATTAAGTCTAAGAGAGTGGCAATATCCAACCCTTCACCAAGTACTCCTGCAACATCCACTAGGTCCAGAAGTGAAAAGAAAGAAACAAAAAAAATTATGCAAGAGGCTTTTGGTGTTTTCAAAGAAGGAGGGTCGCGAATTGGTAAAAGGCCCATAGGTCAAGTTGTTGTGACCACTAGATTGATTGATAATGCTAGCAAAATTAGTGAAAAACTCCAACCCCAGAGTGGATGGCTATTGTTCTGATATGCTTTCAACAGGTGAAATTCTAGTAAGCCTGCATGTTTTTTATGGGGTTTGAATATTGGAAATTTGGTGGTCCCAAATGTGTTTGTAGAAGTGGATTTAATGATGGAATTGGCAAGGCACTATAACCCTACTGATAGAACAATCAGAAGAGAGAATGGTTATCTAATTCTAGAGGTAACAAAGGATAAGATGATAGATGTATTTGGGTTGAATCCCAATTATACTACTAAGTTCGGATGTGTTGATTTGTATGCTAAGTATGAGATGAGAAAATTTGCATTCAAGGAATCATTGCTTGTGTGACACAAAAGGAGAAGGGAGAGATTTACTGCTAAAGATGTTGAGCCTTTTGAGTGTGAAGAGTTTGAAGATTATTTTAAAAACACTTATTATTGCTTAAATCAAGTATTGGATTAGGATTTTGAGGTTAGGATAGCTCCTGACTTAATTGTGATGGTGGTGGATATACAAAGTCATAATCAAAACACTGGTTTTGATTATGCTAACTTTGTTGCTAAACGGATGCATGAAGATTTTCTCAATCTGAAAAAGGAGGTGATCCCTTTGTATTTTCCCCATTACTCTTTGTTGATGCATATACTATTATGGGAAGGTGATTATGAGTGGAAAAGGAAGTTAAATCTGAAGCTTAAGGATAGTAAGGATAATGTTCTACCTGTGCAAATTTGGACATACATTTGGGATTAGGATTGCTCCAATTCCAATTACACATTGTTTTCTAATGTTGTAAGATATGGTATCTTAGATTCATTGGGTGTAGCACCAAGGTTCAGAATTTCTCCAAAGATTAGAAGTCTTATGCATCCAATAAATGAACCAGGTTCTAAGGCCACATATAATTGAGCAGATTGGTTTCTACACTCTAAGAACACTTTGATCTGGTCCTATGGAGCTAAGGTAGCACCTCATTGTCTACCTTTGTATGTTTCAGACAGATTGGCTTTCATGGAGCTAATGTGGAAAATTGATGTCATGGATTATGAAATGTTTAGAAAGGATAAAAAAGGCACTGTGATACATCCCCAATGTGCTTTTTCTTACTTCAAATTTACTGCCCCTAAGGGATATGAAAACCTTGGCATTATGGTAAATAATCTCAAAATGCCTATTAATGAGATTAGAGTTTTTCATCCAGAGGGGTTTGTGGTAGGAAGAAGAAGAAAAAAAAGATTAAGCATCATACATCATGATTTTTGTATAAAGATGATGTACTAAGAAATATGATAAGTGATGAGGCTGTCATGACTAGGAAAAGAGAATGGACAGCTATGAGAAACATTGAGGAAAAGATTATGAAAAGGAATTCCTTCTACATAAGCCCATATAGTGTAATTGCAAATCACTTGGACAGATCCTGCACTATGATTAGGGACTATCAGTCTAGGGAGTTCAAGGTAAAGGTAAAGAAGGATTTTAACAAAGCACAGGTTCTCCTAGAACAACAACAATAGCAATAGGCTATGGATATCTTGGAACAACTTGTAGATGTTCAAGAAGTTAGGGAGGAACAAGTGGAAAAACATATGTCAGGAAACAAAGAGTTGGAGCAAAAATTTCCCACTCCTCATATAGAAGAAACTCATAGTTCAGATGTTCCCCCTGACAGAATTGTCAAATGGTAGTATGACGGAGAAAGTGATGATGATCCTAGGATTAGGGAGTGTGATGAGTTCTGGATAATGATAAATTTGTGTAGACCAAGGATTTTCAGGAGTTTATGATTCAACAGTGGAGTAAGGAAATAAAGGAGAGACTTGAATCAACTTAAGCTAATGTTGAACCTTCTCATCAGGAGGAAGCTGAAAAAGCAGAGGAAGAGAAAACCAGGGCTGAAATTGCAGCTATTAATCCCACTAAAGCTCAAAAAATTGTTAAAGATAGTGGAATCATGTTGTTACCAGGATGTACTATCATTGTTTCCATAGCATATGATGCTATTAGAAGAGATCCTCAAGCTTTGATATCTGAAGACCAATTTGAGGATAAAGTATTTGGTTTTGTATATAGTCCAAAATTGCATACACTTGCAATTTGGTTTATGGCACCTAATACTAGTAAGCATGATGTTGCTAGGCCTATTGAAGAAGTTATTGGTTCACTAGTGGTCAAAAGAGCTATAGACATAACTCCTATCTAGGAAGCTGAATTAACTACACATGTTGCAATGCTTAGTGTGGATACTGCACATATTTCTCAGAAGAAATATGAATCTTTGGTCAAAGAGTATAATAGGGCCTTGAATGAGCTAAATAAAATGAGAGCCACTATTCAGGCTGCTTAGAAGACAATGACTTAGCCTTCTTCTTCTTCTTCATTTGATATGTCCACACAGGATAGGGAGCCCTTGGCCTTCAGAATTGATGATTTGAATGGTAAATTGACTACTAAAAAAGAAAATGTCAGGTAAGCCAAGCTTGAAATTGTCAAGGTGGAAAATGAAATCTTTCAGGATGTGTTGAAGTATAGGGTGACCAAGTTGGTCGACAAGGCTAATTATGTATGGGCCACATATAAGAATATTCATGAGGCGAATACAAAGTATCTGCAAGTACAAGAGGCCTTTAGGAATGAACAGAATAATTGGATTACTAGGGTAAGTGCTTTCAAGGAAATGATGACAAAGATGAATGAAGACCCCAAGGCACCTACCAATATTCCTAACATCTTGCATACTATTGACTCAATAAATGAGATAACTTTCCATGGAAAGTTAGGTATACAGCTCCAGAGTAAGTTGAAGATATTCAAGGAGATGGAAGAACGTGGTATGCCTCATATATTGAATCAAAAAGGTGAATTACATCCATTTGACACCTGGAAGAAATATTTGGGAGGAATTCTTGGAGAAGCTATGATGGCCTTAAGTGTCACTAATTATATTTTGCTCAATTCAATTATTGACACAAATGGTGGAAATTGAATCAAAGATGTGTTAAAGAAGCCAAGATTTTAATTCATGTCAGGTACTCTCAATACATTACTAAGGTGCATAATTTATTGAATTTAAAATGGCCTACTCAGGAAGAATACAATACTTTGTTGGAGAAATACACAAAATGAATCTATGTAGGGATCGGTGAATGAGAAGAATCATGGACATAAGGAGAATAATACATAGCTCGAATACAGTATAGACTAGGCTTTTGTTAGAACATGGTAGAATATTATTCTCTTCTCAAATTCAAATAAATAGCATGTGGTGCTAATGTGGATTAATGAATTTTGACTTTTTTCTGCTTTCCTTGTCTTACTTCGTAAGTTTTGTTGTTTTGATTTTCCCACGGTTGGCATATTTTGAGCACATGGACAATTTTGTGATACTGTTGTAACAAACTAATGATGTTTTTTGAGGTGGGACCTACTTTCTACAAAGACTTGAGGGCAATTTTTCCCGATTTTTATTCACCCCACCTAAAGACTCAAGTATAAATGAAAGTGGAATATTGTTACAAGCGGTCCAATGAAATCATGGCATGTGTGTTATCTGGTCTGAAGCTTGTTTGATCCTTCATCTCTATAAGAAGGAATTCAGGGCCAGAAGCATGGGAGATAAAAATTTTGAGTTAATACTATGAAGTTGTCAAGATAATACGAAGAAAGTTTTAGAGTTTCTATCCTAAGTTTCTTTCAAAGTTTATACTTGTGCATGTAAACCTGATAATTTGATATAGAATTTATAATATAGAGTAATATGAGTTTCATGGCTATTGTCTCTCCTTGTATGCTTATTATGAGTTATGAGTGAAAGTAATCCAGGATTTCTTTCATTTGTCTCTATCACTGTATGATAGATGTTTAGTTTCATGCTTGCTTATTGATTTAATGAATCGATGTAAATGCTTGTGTGAAGTTAATTACTTATAAGAACTAGATACTAGGATATTTGTAAGTAGTAATAATCATGAACATCATTGGGAAATGTTGTAATGCAAAATCTCTTGAAGTTATAGATGCTACTGTTTAGACCGCTATCAGGTCACATAGAAGGATATAGACTTTGTGCTTGGGATATAGGCACCGGTTCATGCAGAGTATTTATGGTTCATTTTCAGTGTTGATTCATTAGCTACTCAATAATTAAATCAAATAAGTCTCAAAGAGATACTATTGTTGTTGTTTTGTATTCTCTCATGCTCAATATGTGTAACATTGATAAATAAGCTACCAACTTATTTGATGCATATTATTGACTGGTTTATGATAGATATTTGTTATTTACAATGTATTTGATTGTGATTGTGCTAATTGTTTAAGTATACATTGTGGGATCACCCTCCCGGGTTTCACAATGCCCAAAGAGTAGGAATAGATGTCTTTCAGCCTCTATTCGTTCGTTGGACTATCCCTTTGGAAGTACTGATAATTGGAAATGGAAAAGTCCATAGGTATTTCTAGAGATCAGTTTGGTTCTTAAAAAATAACCAACACATTAAACAGAAGGGATTACTCTTGTTTTTTCACTGAGTGCATTGCGGGAAACTATGATCATGCATGCAACAACCAAGAACTTGGATATGTTGGTAATGGGATATGGTGCCACTAGTTGTTTCAGAAACATACAATGAAAATGAGGAAGAAAGATTTGAAGGCATTCCTTCGATTTCAATTGATTATGACCATATTTCAGGATTGGTTAGAAAAGGTACATGTGTAAGTTTTCAATAATTTAAATATTATATATATAGTTAATGATCTTTAAAGTCTAGAGACATTTCTAATTTTTTTAGAAATTTTTTGTGTAAATTTGGTGTACAAGAGAGATGTTTTTGCAGTCATAGCAGAGCCTAGAAACATAGAAGGTGTTAGCTATTATTTATTATGTTGCACATAAGAGAGGAATAAGCTAACACAACCTGAAACAAGTGATGGAATGTTATTTCCCATGGGTGAGTTTGAATTTAAAATTATATATGCATTGTGTTCACATGTACACATTACATTATAAACATTAAATATATATTGTACAAACTTTGAGCATGAAAATTTTGTACACGTTCACATGTCTTACCTCAGGTTCATGTTTGCCATGCAGGTTCTATTGTAGTGCAAGGGATATATCTAAAACAGGTCAAAGTTGTTCAACATGGGATTCATTTTGTTGACTATCAACCTGATAACAAGGTATATCAATATAGTCACTTAATAATTGCTACCGCCTTACATCTTCATGTAGTTCCACATGCACGTGGCCAAAAAAAATGGAGACTAGATAGTGATGACCATCAAAAAAATTTACATATTATTGAAGAGCGGGCTGAACCAGAATGTTTGAGTTAGACTATATCCATGATTTTCAAGTTCACTTGTAACCCTATACATGTTCAAGTGAGAACTTATAGTAACTTGTACATAGTTGTAAATCATTTTGCGTAAATTCCAATTATGTGTACATATTTGTTCCATGGAATTCTTAAGTTCAAGAATGTTTGATTTCATTTGAAAGTTAAAAGTTACACTTATAGCATCATCTCTCACTTTTTTTGCTTTCATGTAAACCCATATATATGCTTTCAATCTAGTTATTTGAAACCTAGTGAAGTTTTTTAAAATCATTTTGCCTAAATTAAAATTATATACAACTTATATTTGTTCCATGGGAAATTATGATCTAATTATAAAAATTTTGCACAAAGATTTAAAACATAAATTAATGCAAATAAAAAAATTAAGTTTCCATCAATTTAATTCACAAAAAATACCACAAATAGAAATAGAATGTTCCCATCCAGTTGCCAAATCAATATTTATATGACTTCTATATGA
>VDFB02376400.1:62500-102195 GCA_007258455.2 Sequoia sempervirens | reverse complement strand
CTCTCTCTCTCACTCACTCACTCCTATCTCAAGCTCCCCTCTACCCTCTATCTCTCTCCCACTCCCTCCCTATCTCTCTCTCAAGTCTCTCCATCCATTTGGGTAGCTAAAAAACTCTTGACATTACTACCTCATCATTTCTCTCTAGAAACTCATGTCCATTTGGGTAGCCAACAAACTCTAGTGTAGTCATTCTATCATGTTTTCAAAAAAGACATCAAAACCATTTATAATATATTTTCCAAAGCCACATTTGCATGGTTGTCATGGTCAAAAGTTAAGGCTAAGGATAAATTCAACAATCAAGATGAAGAATCCTAGTAGGAAATATTTGAGGCTATCCTTCCTCAAATTTAACACAAGATTGTAGCTCAGACTAGAGGTGACTAAATGGGGTGCAAGGATTGAAAGTGGTTAGGCTCAAATGAGTGAGCAACCTCTAATTGTTTTCTTTTTATTAGAGACAAAACATGGTTTTATGAGAGTTAAAGTCGTGTCCTTTTCATGATTTAATTTCGTACATGCAGGATTCGTTATCTTACAATCAAAAGTATATATTGATATTATAATAGTTATTGTAATTATTTATAATTATTAATAATATATAAGTATATAGTATATTATTTATAATTATTAATAATATATATGATTTATATATTATTAATAACTATTATATACATATAATTTATATTATAGAGATTAAAAAGTATATAATTAATATTATATATTATAAAATAAAATGGATTCATGGTAGGGGGTTCGAGCAGACGTTGGTTAAGAGTCTACTCGAACCAGCTCGCCTACCATTTTTTTATATTATTTTGAACTAGTTCGGTCAAACCTGGGTTCGACTGAACATATTTATGAGGTTCGGCCGAACACTAGTTCGATCGAACCACCCTTTTCCCCCCTTCTCCCCCAGGCACCAAAAAAGTTCAAAATTTTGCACTTCGAAGCTCAATTTGAGGATGAAAATGGAGGAGACTTCACAAACCCAACTAGTATCAGGTAGTCCCTGCGGGCAGGCTATCCAACAAATATAATTTTTGTATATTTTTGGTTTATTATCTATTTGTTTCTGAACATTGACATGGGTTTCACCAAAAATCGAACTCTGCATGGAAAAATAAAGATTATAAAAATTTGAAAAGTATGAGTGCGCGAATGATGGTCCTTGATCCAGCAAAAATTGTTCCAATACATACAAAAAGTTATGCATTATCTTTTGATTACGGCGCTAATATGCGAGATTGTAATTGGTTTGACTTTGAAACTTGATTAAAGAAAAATATTCAATAAAAACTATCTAACTAAAGGAATTGGAAGCACCAGCTATCAGAGTTACAAATCTAAAGTTTGGAAAGAACAGGAATTTGCCTTCATGGGAAAAAAAGTTGTGTTATACGATTGAAGCGTCACTTTTTAAAATGTTGTTTATAGAAAAAAACTAGTTTTAGAGGGAGATGGAAAAAGAAGTGCAATTTGATTCCAAAATTTTGAAAAAATATATTTAGAATCTACAAAAATTTCCACGAAACTCTAGTTTGCATCATCTTCAAATTCCTCACGATTTAGCCGCTATAGGTGCCGAAAGTGAAGATTTAGTTTAAAAAAATTATTTCAGTGTCCAGTTTGGCCAAAAATTGTAAACCACTATTGTGGGATCACCCACCATCTATTCTCAACTATTCACAAAAAATATTCTTAAAAGGATACTCATCGTTTAATAAAATTATCTCACTTAATCTCAACCATCTATTTGCAATCAATCTTGATCATTCATCTTTTATCTTAACCCAAAAGGTGATATATATTTAATAAAACTGCATTAATGCATTTCAACCATATATTCAACATCAAATATAGACTATTCATATCCTCAATAAAATTTTTTTATAAATCCAACCTTAATCCTTCATCAATTATGGGAAGTTATGTAATAGTTAGACATATTATCAAAATACCATCAAATCAATCATAAGTACATGTTGATAAAGCCTTGCATGATCTATGAGAATCATAAATCAAGACCACATCCACTCAATAAAGGAGATTCTTCATTTGGTAAGTGAAAGTATATCTTGTTATTTGGTCTCCTTTATTACTCTAATGGAGATATTTTCAATTCAAATAAAGGGTGTAATATATTTTAATCTCTTTATATTTTGTTCTAAATTTAGCATATACATTTGTAACACCCAATGGGACTTTATCTAACATTAATTTTATAGGCTTCAAGCTTTTTATTTTATATTTTTTAGGTTTTTTGGTTGTCTTCCTTCAAATTAGCATCTTTAAACTATGTTTTGGTATCTCTATATAACTCATGGCATGTTTCTATGCAATGTGTGGAATCTATATCCTTTCAAGTATTAGGAGTGATATTTTTGTTAGGACCTATGGAATATGTGTTTAATTAGTGGCATTTCATTCCCATTGAATCTATATTAGGGTTTGTGACATCTCTATTAGGTGTTGTGGTGTCTCTTTCCTCCTTTTATTAACATTCTAACCCTCTTTTGTAGCTTGTATATGTCCATAACCAAAAATAATCAAACTACTAACACCTTTGGTGTAGGGTTGTGAATTGAAGACTTGATTTCAAACTAAACTTAATTGTTCAAATCAAAGAAAGAAATTGTCTATTTTTTATGTGTGTGTACTTATTGTTGGAAAATGTGCCTCAATTCTTACTGGCATGTAACTCCTGAAGGGAAAAGTTGGTGTGACATTATCGATGTCTGGCTGAATAGCTGTTCTAAATCCTTTTGAAATGTTAATGTCACCGAGACAATCCTGCTGTCTCGCCGACTGGTGTTGTCACTGTGACTTGTTAGTATTTGCTATAACCTTTTTCCGAGTGGAATGTCTCACCGATAGAGCTACATGTGTTTGGTACCGGGTGTCTTCGGTGAGACTCCTAGTGACTGGAGTCATCGGAGTAACACAAGACGTTTCGACATGAAGTCCTAGCAACTGATGAATGTCTCGCTGATGAGAATACACTTGGAGTCTTTGTGGTGACACAAAGACTTCGATATGAAGTATTAGTGACTGATGGAGATTCTCGCCGATAGTAAATGGTCCTCAGGGTGACATGATGTGTTCACTATGACCTCTCAGAAAAAGCGGTAGACTATTTGGTGGAAGCCTTACCTTATCAGAATGACATCTCGCTGACTCGTGAGGTCTCGCTGATGGCTGTGTGACTTCGATGTAACATAAGAAGTCTCAGTGTAACCTCTTGGCGAGCAGTAAGTCTTGTCGATGAGTGTTCTTTTCGGCATGACTTGAAGACTTCAGTATGAAGTCTTGGTGAACTGTGATGGTCTCGTCGATGGCTGTGTGACTTCGGAATAACACATGAAGGCTCGACGTGATGTCTTGGTGAAGAGCGATAGTCTTGCGTGGTAGACTCTTGATGATATCAGATGATGTTGGGTGGCGACCGGGGAGACATGGTTTAAGTGATCTCGCGTACCAACCTTACCACTCCGAACCTTTGATGACTATCCTATGTGGAATCTCGTGGACCAATCAGAGGAAGTGAAATTCAAATGGTTGGCGGTTGGATTTTGCAGCCGGTTATACAGCGGCCGGAGTTGAAGCGTATGCAGGAAAAGAAATCTAGCTACAAAGGAAACCGATGGGTAATGGTGGATAAGGATGAACAGAAGATAAAAATCAGAATGTGATAAGATTTAAGGAATTGATTATGAGTTTGAAGAAAAATCAGATTGTTGAGAGCATTTCTGTAATAGATTGAACAGTGAATGAAGCTACTGTGAATTGATACCAAAGAGTTGTATCTCTGCATTGTATGTAATTGTTTGTTACTGTAATACAAAGAGATTCAGCTTGGTGTGGTGGGTTTTTTCTCAAAAGGGTTTTCCCACGTAAATCTGTTGTTCATTGTCTTTGAGTATTATTTCTATTTTTGTACATCTTTCATGTGTGTCTTAATTGGATTGTAATTTGAAAATTAAAGGCACTGTCTACATTCTTCTCTGTGGTTTTGACGTTAGGATAGCTGTTTCCGCACCTCTGCTTTCCTTACACTTATGTGATTAGATTCATGTATACTCTTCTCTTTTATCCTTATGTGATCTTGAGAATCAAAAGTGATCTAATCACTTGTATACTTGTGTGGTTAGAATTGTGACTGTTCTTCTCCTGTTCCCTTATATGATCTTAAAATTTAAAATTAATCTAATCATTTGTGTCACCCAAGGCTCGTCATACATGTTCTTTCTTTATTCCCTCATGTAATTTTTTTTTTTCCTTTTTTTCTTTTTGTAGGGACCTAGCAATTTGGATGTCATCATGAAGTTTTAGCCAAATCCCATAGTTTGTTGTGTTACATAGTTTTTTTGAAGGATCTATCATTTTTGGCTAAGTGGTTGTATGTTTAAGGGTATCATGAAGTGAGGTGATTTCATTCAACAAATACATAGGCCTTAGATATCATATGTGTATCATAAACTTGGGCCTCACATATCTTTTGGTATATATTGAGGACTCGCATAGTTGATAATGTATAGCCTAGATTAGAATCCTCTAGTTATGTTTGTGTTGGCGCTCAACTTTGTAGTGCCTAAATTTTCTTGAGTCCCTACCCCTTTGTGTATATAAACTTGTTTATTCCATTATTTATAAATAGCCTAAGAAATATTCAAGTGGATTCCATTTGTTCAGATCTATGTGTTATCCTTCACCACCCTCCATATCCTTGTCATATGTTAGAAGTTGTCAAAATCTAAAAAAAATTCTAAGTATGGGGTTTTTTGGTGTTTCTGCAAAGTTGGAGACTTTTGGTGGATATCTAGACATTTCTAGCCAAACTAATATATAGTTCTAGTGTATAGTTTAGTTTAAAATTTTGGCAAGGTCTATCACTTCATTCCTTAAATTTCCCTTCCTATTCATCATTTGTGGGATTTCAATGGATATATAGACATTTGTCTCTCCTCCCTTCCCACATCCTCTCCTACATCAAATTCCTCCAAATGCTCATCATGAATTTTACCTTTCATTTCTTCTTATGTGGAGGTCAACCTATCTTTTCGAAATCGAATTCCACAATCATAAATCTTATCCTATTGTCCATTCCCATATTTTTTCTTGCATTTTCTATGATGTTTTTCATTCATTCCTTTCACTTGTGTGGATTTCAAGCCATGAAGTTTTGTATAATTTTATACATTTCTTTGTGGGTCTTCCTTTTTTCATTTCAACCCTTTTGTGGAGTCCCTATACACTTTAGGAATTTCTTTCATCCATCCATTTCTAACCTTTTTTCTTGATCCAAACACTCCACTTTGAATCCATACATTTATTCCAAATCACTTCCACCACTCCCTTGCACTTCCTAAAAAGTTGAAAAGGTTTGGATTGACTCTAAAATGCCAAAATTTGCTCCTTTCACCTAATTTTAGGGATATCAAGGTGCTTCTTGACTTTGTTTAACATTTAGATTTAATATCCTATCCCACAAGGAAATTTTATGTCTTTGTTGTTGGTGTGAATATATGTCTTGTAATAGGTAGTAATTTATCTTTCTAGGGACTTAGGGGACTTATTCACATGTTAAGTTTACTTAAGACATAATATTCTTTCTAGAAGTCTTAGTTGGCATGTCTAGAACTTATCTTATCTAGCATTTAATGCTTGATTCCTAGGATACTAGATTGTTAGTTATCTAATGTCATAGGATCAAGACACATGTCACAATCATGTTTAATCTTATTCCTCACCTTTCCTATATAATCAAGGTCATTGTACTCATATGCAACATACTTCATACCTCATCATCATTTTGATAGGTCTCAATGTCAAGCAAGCTCGTATTCTTGCATACCCTCTTGTTGAAGGAATTCATTGTTGTTGCAGGTGCTCTTGGGTATAGAGCTAATATTCAACTCTTACATGGTATCAAATCCACTCCTTAAAAAACCCTTCTCAAATATGAGGGTTGAACTATTTCTAGTGAGAGATCAGGTTTATTTTTAGTAAAGTTGAGTATGATCTTCCCTTGCACCAAATGGTGAATTTGGAAATCAGAAAAACTTGAGAAAAATACCAGATTTTGAGGGTTTCTCTATATGGTTCTTCATTTCACGTCACTTTTGGCTCATTTTGGAGGAAATATGAGCTCATTTTTTAGTCCAGGGTAGTTGAGAAAGTCAAGATCAACTTTTGTTTTGCCTAAATCCAATATTTTTTGCCATAGTTATAAGGGTTTGCAGATTTCAATATTTGCAGGCAGCAAAGCTTTCAACACATTTTCAATGCAAATCGGCCTTGCCATCATGTTCAGAAGGCCTGAGAGATGAAGTTTGATATAAAATATGCCTTTATTCGGCGTCGGGTGTTTTGTTTTTTTATAAAAAAAAATGGCAAAAATATTTGTTGCATACATAGCAAGTCATACTTTGTCAGCTTTTATGTCGATTGTACCTCTATCAACCTGACTGATCCCATCACTTGCCCCAGTCTCATCACACACCCATGCCCTATGTTCTATTATAGTAATTTAGTGGTGATATATGGATATGAGTCTGATGAGTCTTCTTGCATAAAAGAAGAAAAAGGTAAAGAAAAATAAGTGCAGATTGAAGAGGAAGAAGCCCCAGAAAAGATTCCTAAAACTCCTAAGTATGTGCAGAAGAATCATTCTAAAGAAAAAATCGTCGAAGCTAAGAGAAAAGGTGTACTAACAAGAAGGAAAGCTACTAAAGAGTGGGTAAATCTATGTTTACTTTCTGAAGTTGAACCTAAAACAATTATTAAGGAATGCAAAGATGAATATTGGATCAAGGCTATGGAAGAAGAGCTATTACAAACTTAGAAGAATCAGACTTGGGAAATTGTCCCAAGACCAACAAACAAAAATGTAATTGGAACTAAGTGGGTATTCAGAAACACACTAAATGAGAATGGAGAAGTGGTAAGGAACAAGGCAAGGCTTGTGTGTAAAGGCTACTCACAAGTTGAAGGAATAGATTTTGAGGAGACATTTGCTCCAATGGTAATAATGGAAGCTATTAGGATGTTTTTGGATTTTGTAGTACATAAAGATTTCAAATTTTATTAATGGATGTGAAGTCTTCTTTCTTAAATGGATAATTGGAAGAGGTATACATAGAAAAACTAGAAGGATTTCAGTTATCAAACAAACTATATATGGTCGGCATATTGAAGAAGGCATTGTATGGATTAATGAATCAAGCTCCTAGAGCTTGGTATGCAAGGTTGGATAGGTATTTGATACAAGAAGGATTCAATAAAGATACCGTAGATAGTAATCTTTACTTTAAAGTTGAAAAAGATGAAATCTTGATTGTGGTTGTATATGTTGATGACATAATTTTTGGAGGCAATGAAGTTATGTGTAAGAATTTTGCAGAAGAAATGCAAAAGGAGTTTGAAATTTCTATGTTTTGGGAGATGAATTTCCTCCCTGAACTACAAATAAATCAGACAAATAAAGGTATTTTTATTTCATAATCAAATTATGTTAGAGAAATGTTGAAGAAGTTTGGAATGGAAGATTCTAAACCGGTATGTACCCCTATGGTTACAAGTTGCAAGCTGAGAAAGAATGATGAATCTCCTAAGGTTGATCAGAGCAAGTATAGATCAATGATTGGTGAACTGCTATATCTAACTGCTACTAGACTAGATATCATGCATGCAATTTTTCTTGTGGCTAGATTTCAAGAAGACCCTAGAGAGTCACATGTTGCAGCAGTAAAAAGAATATTTAGATACTTGAAGAGCACTCTGGATTATGGCTTGTGGTATCCAAAGGATACTGATTTTACTCTGATTGCTTGCATGGATGTAGATTGGGTTGTGGATGATAGGAAAAGTACAAGTGGTGGTGCATTCCTTCTCGGATACAGATTGGTGTGATGGCTAAGCAAGAAACAAGATTCAGTGTCTTTATCTACCACAGAGGCAAAGTATATTGCAGAAAAATCTTGTTGCACACAAGTGTTGTGGATGAGGAAAACATTGAAGGATATCAGGGTAGTATATGATGAACCAATTTCTATATTTTGTGACAATACAAGTGTTATCAATATTTCAAAGAATCGGGTAATGCACTCAAGGACAAAACATGTCTCAATCCGGTATCACTTTCTGAGAGAGAAGGTTATAGAGAATGAAGTAAAGCTTAGTATGTGCCTACAAAGGATCAGATTGTTGATATATTCACTAAGGCTCTTCCTGAGGATACATTTGAGTATCTCTGGGAGAAGTTGGGAGTCATTTCCCCTCCTTCTAACTATATGCATAAGGAGATGCATCAGTCCAGTGGTTTTGAAGATTCATTCTTTGGTCTGGACTGATGTTTGTGGCTACCTCTCAAGGAGAGTAGGTAGTGACATTGTTGGTTTTTGCAGTCAGAAAGAGTGAATGTTGTCTTTATGAAGTGTTTGTTGATTAGTGCAATATGGTGTGGTTCCTAATAGGGAGTATACTAAGCAGTAAAGGAATAGAAGTTGCATAACAATTGTAAGAAGGTTGATTGATGTCAAAGGGGAAACATAAGTGATGTAAATATTTTTTCCTTTGCCATTGATGTTAAAGGGGGAGAAAGTAATGTGAAAAAGAAAGGGAAAGACATGCACAAAGGGGGAGAGTGTGACATATGAAAAAGATAAGTTGGGAGAAAGTAATAAGTATGTTATGAAAGGGGGAGAAAAGAGAAAAGGAAATAGATATGGATCAGAGTTGTCATGTCTTTGATTTTTTTTCACATCATGTGTTGCCATCAATGAAAAAGGGGTAGATTGTTTCAAGTATGAGCATTTGGTGTTGTCATTGATGTCAACAATCTTGTGTTTTCATTGGTGTCAACTAAATGAGAAGAATATTGTTGCAAGAGCACGTGTTGTCTATGTTGTTGCATTGATGATGCTTTGA
Organism: Sequoia sempervirens; assembly: GCA_007258455.2. Lineage (NCBI taxonomy): Eukaryota > Viridiplantae > Streptophyta > Pinopsida > Cupressales > Cupressaceae > Sequoia > Sequoia sempervirens. The sequence continues at coordinate 93,264 of VDFB02376400.1, read as the reverse complement.
TTAGTTTCATTATGTTGTCATTAGTAAGCTACTGGTGTCAAACTCTAGTGTTTCTTTGATAAGCTTTCATCTATGGTTGAGGAAGTGATGGAGATGATGAGGATGTGTTCCCGGTGCTTGGTTTCCAAGTGCTTTTGAGAAAATTTGATAAAAAGAGGAAACAATGAGTTGCAGTGTGTTCTAGGTTGAAGAGCAGGGTTCTAGTGTTGCTTCCCATTTCTTCTGGGTTGAAGATCTACCTATTTGTTTTAGATGTATCTATTAGAGGTGTTGTATCCATAATTTGATGTGTTGGATTACTGTACAAAAGAATTTGTGTCCACCAGTGTGTGAATGATGTATTACAAAGGTGTCTGAGAGAAATGTTTTTGCTTCACATTTCTATTCAGTTTGGTTTCAGATCTTGTAGATCCAAAGGTGTGTCGATAGTGTTGGTCTCTTTCTTTAGTTGAGGTTGTTTGACATTTGGTTCTTCGGAAGTTATTTTTCTAAGTTATAGTGTATGGAAGAGTTGCTTGAATGTACTGGGTGTGTACATTCCTCAGGTGAAAGTTGTTGTGAAGGAGTTTGTTGGATTTTAGGATATTTATGGAATATTCTAGATTGTGTTCAGGTGACATTTTTTGTCCATGAGTTATTGTTAGATCAAAGGAAGTGTGTACTTAGAATTTTAATAGTGTTTACATAGGTAACGACCAAACTTGGTGTTTACACTAATTATGGTGGATGTAGAAGCATGTTGTAGCGTGGTGTTATAGATTTGGGTCCTAGGTAAGGAGTGGTGTTGTCCGCCTTCACTTCTATCTATCACAAAGTGTTTTGGTGTCAACCTAATTTGAATTTGCATGGTTGGTATGCATAGCCGACCTTGGATAATGGTTTCAAGGTTGAAGATGATATAAATATGAGTTGATTTTTTGAGGGATGTGAAGGGAGATAAGGATGATGCGAATGATGCAAATTGCAGAGTGTTAGAGTGTGAATTTGGGAAGTGCAGTGCAAGATTTCATGTGTTAGATTGCTGGATGTAGTGAGAAGAAGGTATCTATAATTCTTTAGAAAGATTGTGAAGTTGTCAGAGATGTTGTGGTGGATTTCTTTATTGCTTTGAGATGGATTTCTCATTGTAACACTCTTCTCTATCTTATTTTCTATTTTGGTAGTGAGCCTTTCTTTCTCTTGGGCAGTGAGGCCCCCCAACAGTCAGCCCTATCGTATTCGGTGTTGAAATTACTTTATATTGCGAGCTAATCCTCACCAGGGTTTTTCTCATCTTGGGTTTTCCATGTAAATATAGTGTTCTTTTGTACATTGTGTTGATCTATTTCATTTTTTTTATTTGTCTTTCATGCTAAATCATCATAACATATTAAGGGTTAATTTTATTAATGTGGATCTGAATGTGTATGAGGGTTTTGAAGTTTTAAGGTACAACTAATTCACCCCCCCTCTCGGTTATCTTGTGCATTCAATAGTAATTGATCCCACATCACATCACTAGATCTTAGTGATAGGGTATGATTCCAAGGGGAGCATCATAGAAATTTCATTCATCCCTAGAAGAGAAAAGAGAAGTTAAGTCAGGCATAATTGGTTTTACATATTTCTAACGAATTGATGGTTGCAAATTTGTAGACACAATTATTTCTCTTTGCATTTTTAGTCAAAGGGGGAGAACATTATTAGCAACAAGGTGTCCAGACAGTGTCCCTTTACCATTGATGTCAAAGGGGGAGAAAGAAACAAATGCTCTTTTTTATTAGAGGAGGAGATATCTCTAAGGGGGGGTATGGTTGTTGTGTAGAATGATCAATGTTGTGCTGGCATAAATGGTATAGAGCATGTAGTTTTTCCATCAATGACAAAGGGGGAGATTGTCAGTAATTTGATTTTCATTGATGTCGAAAGGGGTATCTAAGTAATATCAAATGAGGATTTTCTCATTGATGTCAAAATGGCATCATAAGGAGGTCAAAAGAAAGATGGTTTAAAGTTGCAGTGCAAGCCTTGAAGTGTTGTAGAAGTTTGGGCTTCGAGCCTCGAGCTTACCTTATATCGCTTGCTAGAGAAGGAAAGAGTTAGACAAATTGAGCCAAGTCTAATCATACATCAAACTTTAGGCTTGAGGCTTACTTGGTACTGCAAGGTTTTGGACTTTGGCGTTAAGGCTTACACCATAAGGTTAAGCAAAGTGTATGAAGAAACCTTGACTCTTGAAATGGTTTCGAGCTTCGCGGGTTGGAGATATGGCTTACGCCTTACCTTTATGTTCAAAGAAAGGATTATGGTGGAGACCCGAACCCCAACACCTGAAAAGGTTTGGGAATGAAAGATCAAAGTTAAGGCTTACTCCTTAACAAATTTGTGAAGTATGTAGAATGATGGAAGCTTGAAGGCCGACACCCAAAAGGATTATGTTTGTCAAATTTTGTGAAGGATTTGTTTCGGGCGTCACAAGTCGGGAGAATGGCTTATGCCATGTTGAATGGAATATAAGCATAAAGGTGAAAGGGTGAACCCCGACGTTCGATTGATCAATGTAAAGTTTAAGTCATGGTGCTAGATAGAGTTTATATTTTATTTTTGACTGGTTACCTGTAGTTAAAGGTCACTTAAGTTATTGAAAATTTGGTTGTCTTGAATTCGTCGATCTTTTTGTTAGTTATCAAAACCTTGTTGGTCATCGCCCAGGTTTTCATAACCTTTCCTTTTCCTGAAAAAGTTATGATAACCTTCTCTTTTAATGCCCAAGTTGAAGTTAAGTCATTTTAGAGTTTTTTCCAAGTTAGGAAACTTTTGTCAATCATCGACGAGGTTATCAAAACTTCCTTCCTTCCCGCTTGTTGGCAAAAAAATATTTGTTTTAAGAAAAAGGGTGAAGAATACACTAAGGAAAAATCTAGTTTCAATATTTTATAAAGGTTATAAAATCTTTGTCGATCGCCGACAAGGTTATAAGAAAATCTCTTTTTGCAAAAGCTAGAATAGTGGAATGTGGCATTAGGATAACAAGTGGCAAGAATTGATTGCATCGCATGACTTCTTCATATAGTGCTTTTCATTCTTAAAGGAGCTAAGCAACTTGCAATATGTGATGGAAAGCTTGGCGGGTCCTCTGTTTCAAATTAGCGATGGAGCGATATGATGACACGTGTTTGTGAGAGTGATATGCAATGGTGAGTGGAGTGTAATGTAAGCAAACATACAGTGTATCCCCACTAGCTTGTTAAGAGTATAGTGGGTCCTTGACTTTGCCCTGTGGGAGTACAGTATAATGACAAGTGTCCTCAAAGACAAATGGTGATAAATGATTACATCGCTCAATCAATTCACATCGTTGTGAATTGTTATGTGTTAAGTAAAAATTGATAGTCATTTATGATGTGATGGTGATATATGGCATAGGTTTAAAGGAGATTTGATCTGATGACCATGTTTTAAAGTTGATGCGGTTAAAGGAGGCTCATTAGATGGTGGTACGAAGAGTATAGATCGATGGCTTGAATTCAAATATTTGATTTTGTAATGGCTAAACAGTGGAAGCAATCATAAACCAACACAAAATTCAAATTTAATTGGCTCAACTGCTCGAGCTACTCATTTTGATTGGTGACAAGATGTGTAAACATAGAGGATAAGGCAGTTAGAAAATTAGATATAGATCAATCATGCAAGATATATCATTTAATGTGCATCTGATCTAGGGTTTGCAGGTTGCTAAAAAATAGAAAATACATTGTATTTGGAACAAGATCGAGTGTATAGGAATATGAAATTAAATGTAGATCAAAGCCTAAGATTGGAAGATGTGAAAAATAGCAAGTGCATTGAATGAGGTCGGTGGTGCATGGCTTGAGGTATGAGTGCTTGTTGATGAAGGTATGAGAAGTAAGAAAAGAAAAAATTGGCTAAGTGTTGAGAATGAATTAAGAGAATGAGATGTAAGTGTGACCTAGACAAGAACACAAAAAATCATCTAGGGTTTTCTCATAGTTTATCAAAGGTGTGAAATAGAGCAGAAAAAGGGGGAAGTGTAGAGTAGAGATATGAGCTGCTAAGATAACAACAGTAGAGACATTGCTTCAGATATGAAGAGAAAGGTATAAGTTGTTGCAAAAAAGATCTATAACATTGAACTAGATTCATTTGAATCAAATTTAATATTCTCATTGTAAATTTGATTGGTTGGTGCCATCAGATAACTGAGTTGGTGCTCAGTAAGGGAGTGGGTGCTTCCTTGGAGTTGGTGCTTCTGAATCAAGGGATTAGTGTCTCCTTAGGGTTGGTGCCCTTAAACATTGTAACCAAAGAGGTTTTATTGTGAGGCTGGATTTGAGAAATAGACTCAAGCAACATTTCTCATACTTAGTTTTTCCCATATTAGGTTTTCCACATATATCTAGTGTTATGAGCTTTTGTGTGTGTGTGTGTGAATCTCTATATTATTATTGTATCTACTTTAAGAGGTGTTAAAGTTAAATTTTATTGATCTACTAATTCATCCCCCCTCTCAATAGATAGTTTTGTTTCAACAAAAGGATGATAACCAGAGTAAAGAGGCAAGAATTTTTTGTAGAAATGTCATTACCTAAGATTGTAAGGGAAGAAGATGCTTTGGAACTCAGTAGAGATATCACTAAGGAAGAGATTATAAATATCATTGATTCATTTTGTGATGGAAAATATCTTGGAAATGATGAACTTCCAGTTGAATTTTATAAAGCTAACTTTGAATGGATTAGGGACGAATTAATGAAGGTTTATCGAGAAGCTTTGAGAAAGAGTCTCTAGAAAAAGAGACTAATAGAGGAATTATCAAACTAACTCCCAAGGAAGGGAATATTAAACTTATTAAAAAATGGAAGCCCATTACTTTTCTTAATGTTTCATATTAAATTTTGGCTAAAACTCTATCTCTTAGACTAATATTTTTAATTAAAAGAGTGGTCTTTATTACTCAAACATGATTTATCAAAGGGAGATACATTATGAATAATTTGGTCACTAGCTAGGAAGGCATGAACTAGTCTAAATATAATGGACAAGATATGAGTATGATGCTTCTTGATTTTATAAAAAGCTTATGATAGGATTGAGTTGTCTTTTGTGTTTGAAGTATTGGAGGCATTTGGTTTCCCTCCTAAGTTTTTGAAATGGATTAGTAGTTTATCAAGGATTATTTCACTCAAATTGGTTTTAATGATGAACTAATTGGCCTTTTTCTCCTTCAAAGATTTGTCAAGCATGGTTTTCCAATTGCACCTACCCTATTTGCGGTAGTTATAGATGCCTTTCATTATTATTTAAGAACTGCCTTAATTAACCCTCCAATTAATAGAATTTGACTCCCTAATAATGAAATTTTTCTTAATTCCTAATTTTTAGATAACATTGCTCTCTTTGTTAAAATGAAGGAATAAGTAAAAGTACAAACATGTGCCACACTTTTATAAAGGAATCAACCAACACAAACAAAAATTCTCAACTTCGATAAGATAAAAGTGGTCTTTATGTTTTGAATTTCAAAATGATGTAAACTAATGAAATGTAGAACTCTTGATGAAGTTCACTTTTGTAATTTTTCAAGTTTTTAAATAATTGTTTTATAAATTTAAGAGAAAATTTTGAAATACCGAAAAATGTCAAGAAAAAGTGGTGTTGAGTTGATGTAAAAAAAAAAATAGAAAATAATTTTATTTACCCCTATTTTTTTCTCAAATAGATAACTTCAATATCTAGTGCATGGAAAAAAATTAAAAATTTTGATGTATATTTTCCTTGTAATAACGTGTTAAAGTTAAATGTACTAGAATTTGATAGTTTTCATTTGACATCAACTATTTTCTAATTTTTTTTATCATTTAAAAAACAAATTATACACTTTTGGAGCGGATTCTCTCCTCTAGTGCATCATATATTTTTCAATTTTTTTTAATATGTTTCAGTATTTTTTAATTTCTAATCAGCCTCATTTTTTATTTCAACAACCTACTTACATTATTTAAAAAATATATTAAAACTAATCAAAATATCAAAAAAAAAAAATATTTAGATTCTTTACTCCAAGCTCTACAAAAGGGTATTTTTTTTTTTTTTTTAAAATCATTTTGACTGAAGAAATATCATGTTCAAGCGGAAATTTTTAGAAATTTCTGAAAAAAGATGATGTGGTTACCAACAAGGATGCCACATAAACAGTTTCGGGTGAAATTTTTTTTATTAAAACACTTTCGACTAAAACCATTTCAATTGAAAACATACATGCAAATTGAATCACATTTTAAATCGACGAAGGGAAAAAATTTGATTTGCTATTTCGGGTGAAAGGGTTTTACCCAAAACTTTACATGCCATGTATAGGCCACATAGTTTTGGGTGAAACTATTTCACCTAAAAAATTTAGGGTGAAGTTGTTTCACTCGAAACTATCTAGTTGGTTGAAAGTGTGACATGGGTTTGTGTTTGTACAAAACTTTGATAATGTGATAAATAGATTGAATATTTTTTGTAGAGTTTATGGTGCTAAGGTTTCTAATAGTATTTCTACTATTTTGAGTTGGCATAATTTACTCCTCATGAATGGATTAAAGGAGACAAATGGAAATAGGGGCCTTTTAATATTGTCCAATATCTTGGCATCCCATTCTCCATTGATCCTTCATTCAAGGATATGTGGGAATGTATGTTCCACAAGATTGATAAAAATGTTAAAAATGGTAAACTCACATGTTATCTTTAGTTAGGAGAGTTAAAGCTACTCAAAAGGTTATTGCTTCACACAATATTTATTATATTTAGCTTGGTTGTTTGGTAGTGCTCAATTTGATAGAGATCAAAAGATTCTTAAAGACTTCTTGTGGTCTAACGGTAAAGTAAGTAATAAAAGACATATCTAGTTAATTGGTCCTAGTGATGTTTGCCTAAATCCCATATGGGGTTGGGGTTAATTTTTTTTAATATTTGAGGTATTTCCTTAGTTGCTAAGTGGATTTTGAATTCCTTTCAAGGGGTTGAACCATGGAAAGTCTTAATAAAAAATACAAAACTCTTTCTAGACCAAAAAAAGAAATGAACTAGGCTACCTTGTACCCTCACTGTTTTCCTTTTGGTAATTTTTTAGTTAAACCTTTTGGATCTTGTGTTTGACAGTATTTGGACGGTTCAAGGGAGTGTAAAATATCTGATTAAGGACATTAATGTTTTCTCTAGAGATGATGAAAAATTCATAGCTTATAGATCTATGTGTTATAACAAAAGGATATAAATACATAATTAATTGTTCAAATACTTAGATCCATTTTCACTCTAGTACTTAAGCTTACTTAGGTCATATGATTTTTGTGTCTCAATTCATAGGATGAGGACACATGTCATGATCTAGTCTTATCCCACCCTAAGTTTTCTCTAGGGTTACTTTAAAAAAAAATAAAAAAATTATAATGATTCTCATTGTATTATTCACTCATACACTATGAGTTTTGCACATTAAATATGATTCATTATTTTTTATATCAATCAACTCTTGGCCTCCATAGCTTTGCTTTTATCTTTTTCTATGACACATGTTTGATTGCAAGTGATTCTTGGGAGTTGTAGGGTTGAGGGATAAAATCCAACATGGTATCATTGACCATCAAAAATTTAAATCGACCATAAGAGTTAAATATGATTTCCACAAAAGTCTAGATTTGTTGGAAAATTTTAAAGATGGATGTCGTTACAAATTTCGATGACATGCCAAAAAATGTAGAAACAAGTAGGTTGAGGGTGATTTTTTCCTCAAGCCCAGTGACCATCATACATTTTTGTTGATGGGTTCTTAATGTTGTGAACCTATTTTTAAGCAATTGGTGATAACTTATTCTTTGTGATTTTTTTAATATTGTTGCGCTACACACAATGTGGGCTTCCTAAAGTTCATCACCGCTAACTAGAAATTCCTCCTAATGGTGAGTTTATTCACCACTTTGACCCTGCCATTATTATCCAAATTCATCATTAATGTTTTCTAACAACAACCAACAATAAATTATGACTATCTCACTTTTTTTGACTTTTTTTGACTAGTGACGGTTATTTCAATATTTTTGTTTGAGAAATAATGCCTTTTTTCCATTTATATTTATGTATTTATATTTGTATTTATATATATTTTTATTTTTATTTTTATTTTTATTTTTATTATATTTATATTTATATTTTATTTTTGACAAATTGCTTACCATGAGGTAGCTTCCTTGAAAGATTACATATATAAATTTTTATAGTGGCACACAGTTATACATCTACTTTCATTGTGTTCAACAAAGGAGTATTGTGTAAAGACCCTATATCATCTCGCACAATCTTTCTATTTGTGAAGGGGAGAGGAGATTATCTTGGTGGGCCATATAAAAAGTGTATGTTTTCAAATTATTTCTAGGAAGCTCGTCCCTTAGAAGGGTGATTGCTTATTTGATGTCTTCATTGTTTCTTTCCAATGTGATATTATTGCATATGTGACGAGATTGGATGCAAGGTTTGTGATCAAAGATGTGATGGCATCTGAAGCTTCTTATCTAAGCCCTGAGCTCGTGACTTTTCTATTTCTTTGCTTCCCCAACTAGTGTCGCCCATCATCTACACCATATTGTAAAGGAAATGTTTCAGAATCTTTGCATCATGTATAGAAGTGTAATGGAGATGCTTTCCCTCGATGATCTCACACATAGCCCATTTGTCATTCTTCAAAATGATGGAGAAAATTTTTGTTTTTGTGCCTCTAAGAGTAAAGTCTTCTTGATATGAATTCAATCAAGGTAGGCAATGATAGACAAGAATTAGATATGATTGGTAATGGCTGAGTTGTCCTACATATCTTTGAAAAAATATATTTTTATACTTTTCATTCTTGTTGAGCTTCCTCTAATGCCCAATTAACTAGTGCTAATGGTTATGCACACGGTTCAGTGGACTTGAGGATCCCTAAACTAAGCAGTTCATCACTCAAGAGAGGGATTCATTAAATCATCAACCAAAGAGTCATAAAAATTTAGATAGTGTTGACAATATATATGCATTCATGGATTCCAAACATCCTACATTGGCTGAGTATAGGTAAATGAAACACACATAAATACAGTAAAATATTTTAATCAGAATAAACTTCTATTTCTCAAAATAGAGTAAAGGAATACAAATAACTACCTTTTTTCTATAGGAACCTAATGCTTAAGACTCTAACCAGTTAACCGTTATGCTGTAGTATGTCCTAACTTAATCAACCTCCAGAGTACTAAACTAAGTATCAATCTACAAATTCTAATTCAAAAATTGTAATGCATTATTCATAATTATATGAACTGGAAACTATCAATTAAACTCACAATCCATAATCTAATCTAGCAATCTAAATTGAAGTGGTTCAACAGTACCTCAAGTGACCCTTGCTTGAGTTGTTACGTCCACAAGATCTTGTTAATCACTCACTCAAAAAACATGTTATCAAAGTAATTCTCCTTTATTGCATTCTAAACATAGAATTGTTGAACAAAATCTAATAGGAAATCTTAGAAAATATTATTCAATAACACACATATGATCTAGATCTCCTCCTCGACATGGTACCCCACTATATAGGGTCCATTAGGAATTCCAATTATCTGTGAACTGAAAATAAATTGAAAACATATGTCAAATCTTCCTCAAGAATAGGAAGAGGATTCAGTTTCAAAACATAAAGTAGTAACTATTGGAATAGGAGTATGGAAATCAAACAAGAACTCTTTACTCAACAATTTTGATCATTTATAACAGAAAATATGCTGAACAAAATAACTCTGTTATAATTCACAATCCTATTGAGAACAAACTTATTCTCCTGGTTGCCTTATTGAAAAGATAAATGTAATGCTCAATGATTCATGATTTGATCATTAAATGATCATCTCTATCTTCCTTTGAAAGTGGTCATGTTGCAGTAGATTGAATCCTTTACATCGAATTGTAGTCCTTATGCTATGGGTTGAGAAGCCCATGATTGTTGTGGGTTGACAGATATCTTACTGAAAATGTTAGTCCTTATTTTCTAAAGCATTCTCATTTTTAACAACCATAATTTAAACATAAAATCTTGCTAAACTTCATGGAAATTCATAACTCATACATAAACATATTAACATAACATGTGTTCAATTCCAAATGCTTTAAACTAATTAAAGTTGTATGAAAGGTTTGGTAATTTCTCAGAGTTTAGCAAAAAGTAAAGATAAAAGTATGAAATATCAATAGGAAACTAGTCAATTTTATGGCTCATCAATTCTATCCAAGCCTTCCCAAGAATTCACATCATTATTATCATCTTGATTGATTCTTTGATTGGAAAGGAATTTTGCAACATAGTTGGCTTCTCTATATATATGTTCGATTATGTACTTTCCTATTATACCAAGATACACATGGATCTATTCAATCTATTTCATGATTTTTCATTTAAGAGTTTTTTTCATTGCGACAACATGAACCACAACCTATGAGTCACTTCTATGTCTATCAAATAAATCCTTTCCTTCACACATAGTTTGAGACCTTTAAGAAGTACCAAAAATCCAACATCATTATTGGTTTCATCTAGAAATTTTATGGAGCAAGCCCAAAAAAGATACCTAGTTTTGTTTCAAACAATGAATCCAACACTAGATGTGCTAAGATTTCCACTTGAGGCATCATCAAAGTTGAGTTTTAATCTTCTACATGGAGGAATCAACCATTTAGCTCTTACCATTTTTTATTTATTTTTACTTGGGGAGCCATAGAGGGGAGCGGCTTTTTACACCAACTAATTATTGTAGATATTGTTGTCCCAAGAAGAGAATTTCCATTTTTCATCTTATAGACTCTAGCATTTTGGTGTTCATAGATTCTAAGCTTTATATTATTGATTACATTTCCAAAGGAGATGCCTTTTCCTTAAAAATTCAAACATTTTGATCCTTCCATAGATTTCATATAATAATCACAAGATCCTCAATCCACAACCCAACCCATAAAGACCCTTCGTATAGTTTCATCTAATTTTGAAACAAAACATTGATGTTTGATGGGAGAGGACTAGGCCAACATAACTTTTGGTAAACTCACATGCAACATTCTTATACAATTGTACATTGTAAAAGAAAATGGTTTATAATTTCCTCATAGTGTTTGCTTAATTGACATCAAAACAAGTCCAAGAATCCTAGTTGTTGTAATCTATCTCTCATTAGTATGTGTTTGTGCAAAGAGGATGAGGAAAAGGTGCCCACTTTAAGAAGTACATTGGAACCCCAGCACAAATATTTCAACCATTCTTATATTTGATCTTCCCTATTATGTATTTTGTATACTACCTTGGATGTGCATCTACCAGATTCAACACCAAACCAAATAATTTCATCCTCTTTATTTGAGAGAATCATAATCCTATTCAAGAGATATCTTGTGAAAACTACATTGAGCTCAGGGGAGGATTTTGAATGAATTTTAAGAAAATACCATACTATTGTGCTCATTTTTATTGATATATAATCTTGAACAAGGACCTTGTAAGTTTTTATCTAGATATTAATGTAGTTGTGGAACCAAGGGTGTTCATAAGAGGCTTATACCCATTCCATGAGTCAAACCAGAATGAAGAAAATATTCCATTATTAATCTTCCATGTTAGGTGTTATGTGATAATCAGACAATATTTCATCATGAAGTTTCATAGTTGGGACCTTTTGGAAGGTTGACAATTATAAGAATACACAATGAAGTCATGTGTATCGAGGTACTTGTTTCTTAGAATTTGACTCCACTGGGAACTTGGCTCTTCTAACATCTTCCAAATAAGCTTGGCCTCAAGGGCTTTCTTTGCATCTAAAGGTCTTGAATGCTAGGATGTTCACTATCTTTCTTTTGTTTGACCTTACATCCCATGTGATAAGCGGGATCTGCTTTACTTCATTAGGCCCATCCCAAAGAAATTTATGTTGTATTATGATGAGATATATTTTGACTTTGGGGTTAATTCCATGTATGAGAGCATGTATATATGGATGACAATAATTACAACTTTGATCATAGTAACTCTTCTAGCCAAGGACAATCATTGGCCTTTTCCATCATCAACTTTCCTCTTGCATTTGTTGGTAGTTTGAGCTTACAAATTGGATCGAATCACCTCTTTGAATGAGATAATTCCCAAACACAAGATCAAAATGGATTCAATCCTAGAGCCTAAAGAGGCAAAATATTGCTAAGTCAAATTTTTAGTATTGAAGAAGAATATTCTTGATTTTTTTTGTTTATGAGTTGACATGAGCAATGAACATATTCATCGCGTGTAGACTTTATGAATTCAATTTTTTCCATAATCAAAGTTTCATAGAGGAGAGTTTCAACAAAATACAGTTGATGAATGATGGTTGGAATATTTTTGGTGATCAAAATTCCTTTCTAGCATCTAGTCGTAACATATCAAGTAATCCCTCTATTAAGTGCTTCTACCATAATAAAAAATATAAGAATGAGGATAGCAGTCCTCCCTATCTAATACCACGAGTCACCTAAAAAAACCATAGGGTATCCATTAACTATGATGTAATACCCTGCAATGTAAATATAAGTAAAGATCCATCCTAGCCATTTCTAATTGAACCCAAATATATCAAAAAAAATTAGCAAAAATATCTAACTGATCGGGCTACCATATGCTTTGCTTATGTTGAGATTTAGGATCATTCCTTTTTTTTCTACTTTTGATGTAGTGGATAGCTTCATGAGCTATAATGATTCCATCAATGATATTTCAACCCTAAATTAAGCTAATATGTTCTTGTGAAATAATGGATGGAAGTAAAATTTTCAGCTTGGTCACCGCTATCTTGGATATGATCTTATAGATTGTAGTACATAATAAAATAGGTCTATTATCTACAAATGAGAAGCCTTTTTTTAAGAAATGAGGAAAATGTTTGTGTTTTTGAAGTCTCTAAGTAACTGGTCAATTTTCCTTGATTCTTCTACCATTCTCCAAATTATATTGCCCTTGAAATCCCAATAGAATTAAAAGAATGAGGTTGAAAATCCATCTAGGCCTAGAGCTTTATCTAGGTGTAGTTGTAATATAATGGATTTGACTTCCTCAACCAAGACTAGGGTGGAAAGGACATCATTATCTTCATTCCTTAACATGGGTTATATCAAATCCAATATGTTGTTGTATATGACATTGAACAAATAGTCACCGCCTAGAAGGTTGTAGAAAAACTTAATTAATCACCTCCTCTTGAATGTCCACACAATTGGTCAAATTTCTTAATTACCAGTAAGGATGTGGGAAATTATGTTTTGTCCATGCCAAACCTTTGTGGAATAATCTTTTATTTAATTCCCTATCGCTAACCAGATCTCGCAAGACTTAGAACACCACTATAGTTCATGCCTTGCAAGGATTTCATTATGTTTAGCCAAAAGTCATTTTTTTTAATGTAGTCATTCTGAAACATGCCATTTTCTATTACCCATTCATTAAGAGTCACTAGTTCCAACTCAAGCCTTTCCTTCTCTTTAAATATATCTTTGAAGGATAACTTATTCCAAATTCTAAGCTTCTCTTTAAGATAGTGGAGTTTTCTTTTGAAAAATAAACATCTTAGAACGGTAAGCTTTGTGTCTCAGACCACCATATCTTCAATAGGTCTTTGATTTTTGCACTTTGGTACGACATATTTTCAAAAACGAAATTGGCATTTCAAAGGAGGGTGGTCCTTGTGAAGCTTAGAGAAACAATGCAATGATCAAAGGATAAGATGGGGTGAATTCTAGAGATTCCAAAAGTGTGTGGAGGTTAAGCTAGTTTTAAGATAGTAGGAAATGGTTCAATATTTTTGTAATGTTTATAAATAGATAACAGTACAAAGCAATTTTACACTTTTATAAAGGAAATAACTAACACTGATCTAACTTTTAAACTTGAATCAATAAAAAGTGGCATATATGTTTTGAATTTCTAGAAATGATGTAAACTAATAAAATGTGTATTGTTTAGTATATTTTATGTTTGCATTTTAAAAAAAAATTAAAAAAATATTTGAATATATTTTTTTATAAATTGACACTATAATTTAGTTGTTGATAAAATGCTAAAAAATAAAGTTACATGAGACGCCAATCTTTATATAGTAAATTTTATTTTTCACCTTTAAATTTTTTGTGTATATTTATAAATTGAAACTTTAGTGCATGTATATATTTTTTTACAATTTTGATAAATATATATTTTTAAATAAATATTAAAATGTATGTGTATTAAAACATATTTGTTTCCATTTGACGTAAACTTTTATATTAATTATTTAACTAAAATAGAAAAAAAAATTACACTATCTTTACATAGATTCTTTTATCTAGCGCACCATATTTTTTTCAAATTTTTAGAACTAATAAGTTTAAGTATTTTTCTTGACATTGTAATCAACCTGATATTTTATGTTGATGACCTACTTTTAATAAAACTAAAAACTAAAATATAAATAATAATTAAACTATTGGAATATATATATTTTTGAAAACTACACTAATGGATACAAAAGGGTTTTTACATTTAAAAAAATATTATTCACATGTGTAGAAGTTGTTGAAACAAGTTTTTCAAATTATTTCATTTTTTTTGGTAAATTGGCCTCAAATTGATGCTATATATGTATTTAACCAACAATTCTAATTGAAAAAGTTGTGGACATATCTAACTTATCTAGAACATTGAATCTTATTAGATCATAAGTTTGACAAAAAATAATTTGTAGTTAGAAATACTAAAATTTGCTTGTGCTGATAAATTGATTGAAAGTCTAACACAACTTTGTAATTTTACCTAAATCCTAATCTTCTATTATTCTAGATAAAATTTCCATTGGTCAAGGTAATGTCAATGTGATTGTTGAATTTTATAAAATCTGTGAAGTCTCTCTATGTTTGGGATTTAGTTTGGTGGGTCCATAAACATTAAAAAATTTAAATTTAAATAAGAGTTCAAACTCCATACATTATCCAATTGCCAAATTATCTTGATCCAATCAATAATTTTTGCTCTTAAAGGATTTTCTCCAAGGAATTTTTAGTTATATCTATGAAGATAGATACATTGGCCATAATATCACCATTTTGCTTCAATTGATTTTCCCTTTGATGAAAATATGCTCTACTTGTGCAACTCGCTCATGCACCATTCCCATGTAGAAAAGTTTTAACCAACCTAGAGCCAATGGTGTTTTGGGGGATGAAGGAGTTGGTGGGATTAGAATGATAGTTGATCTTAAAAATTATCATATTCCTAAGTGGATAGCTAGTTTCTAAGTGAAACGAAGTTGAAATGTAGAAATATTTTTTACACATCTAAGATGAGAAATCATTTATATATTTATGTTTATATTTATATTTGAATTTGTATATATATATATATATATATATAGAAATATATATACATAAATATAAATACATAAATATAAATATACATATACAAATCTTAATATCTAAATATAAATAAAAATATATAAATAATTTATTATAATATATATTTGTAATATATATGTGTATTTATGTGTGTGTCAATAGTGGCATAGTATGATTGTTAAGTTGTTGTATTGTTGTTCTTGCCATCAAGGTTCAAACCTCACTAGGGTATAATTGTTGAATGTTTAAATTGGGGATGATGTCCCCCATTTGTGACCTAACCAGTTCATAGTTCCGAGTCAAAAGCATTTACCCCTTGAAATAATAACACACACACACACACACACACACACACACATATATATGTGTGTGTGTGTGTGTGTGTGTATATTTATATTTGCATATGTCTATGTATTTGTATATTTGTATTTATATATATACACACATACATATATATGTATATATGTGTGTATATATACATATACATTGACAAATGCAAATATATATATATATATAAACATAATATAAATATACATATATACAAAAATAAATGTAAGTATAAATATACATATATACATAAAAATAAAAATAAATATACTTTGAAAAATAAGTTGACAAGATAATTACAAATCAAACACGTCAAAATTGAAGAAAACTAAAACTATATAGCTACAAATATTTTTTGGTGATGCAGGATTGCATGTGGACTCAAATGCTCTTGCATAAAATACCCTAGAATAGAATTTTGTGAGCATGGGTTGACAAAATGGAGTTGAGTAGTTGAACTACCCTTCTAGAAAGTAAACAATCTATAACATACTCCAATTATGTGATAGGTACCCTAAAAAATGTCCTTCTCCTTTTCCATCATTTGACTATGAAAAATCCTCTCTTCCTCTACCAAAATTTTTCATCTATCTTTTTTTCATTTGTGGATCTTTGTCCACTATATTCCTACATCCTTCACAATATTTTCCATTTTCTTTTTCCTCTTGCAAGTTTCAGCCCACCATAAATTGCCCACCTCAACCCAATGTTTCTTTCCTCTTCTCTTGTGGGATTTAACCCACCATAATCCATCCTCCTCCACTAATTTTTTTTTCACATTTCTCACTCACCACTACACTTGCAGGCATACCAATATCATTGATATTATGAAAATTACATATTTTCATCCTCTCCTCATCTACACCCACCTCTTCTTCTTCTTCAGACTCTTTTTCTTCATGCCAATATTTTCATTAGTGCTTTGCTACACTACAAATTTCAGCACCTCATTCTTTCTTCTTCTATGCTTCTCTACTTCTCACTCACAATCATACTTGTACATAAATCAACATCATTAACAATATAAAAATAAGAGAAATTTTTCACTACCTCTTCTTCTCTTTCCACCTTTTCATCCTCATACTTTTCTCTATCCTTTTTCTTATTTACTTAGTTGCATCTATTCATTATGTCCTTCAAAGGATCAACCTCTATTGTAACCTCACTATTATTGCATTCTACAACATTTTAGTCTTCACTAGCCTTTTTTGTAACAATTTCTCCTCTTGTATGAAAAAAGTTATTTCACAAAGAGTTTTGAAATGTCGCTAAGCGGGAATCCTTTGAACGGCGAGCAACAGTCTTGTGTGGACGAGAGATTTTTTTTTGTGCACATCAGGCATGTGTTGTTGGGCGAGAATGTTTGGGTGAGGGCTCTGTTCCATCTCCTCCTAAGTTTGATGATGTTGCACAGGCGGACGTGGGCTCTGTTCCTCCTAAGTTTGGTGATGTTGTGCGGGTGGACATGGATTTACTGGGGATGGACGGTCTTCCCTCTATTCCTTTTGTTGTTTCAGCTCTTGCTCTAGTTATTGGTGGTATTCCTTCTTCGATCCGGGTGAAGTCCTTTTCTAAGGCTACTAAATTTGGTGCTCAGAGTCCTGCTTAGGCTTGGGTTTGGCCTTTTCCCTGTGCTCGTGATTCCCCTGTTGTGGTCTGTGGACCCGAGGTTGCTGAAAAGGAGGATTACTATCTGAAGCAGGGTGTGGTCTGCAGGTTTAACGGCTTGTGGCCCTCCCTTCTCGATCTCCATGACTGGGTTTCCATCTCCTGGAAGCCTATAGTCTTTGGTAGATTGAGTTCTATCCCAGCACAAGGGGGTTCGTTTTAGCAACCTTTGCCTCCTCTGCGGAGCGAGACAGTGTGTTGGACAGGAGGTGGATGTGGGGTATTCATTTTTGTCCATCAGGCCTTGGTCTTGTTCTTTCAATCCTTTTACAGAGTCATTGAATACTAGACCAGTTTGGGTACGATTGCCAAATCTCCCTCTCTAGTTTTGGGAGGATTCATGTTATGAAGCTATTGGTAACACCATTGGATGCTTTTTGATGGTCGACTCTACGACTCAGGAGCTTGGGCATACTACGGTAGTTCGTATTTTAGTTGATTTGGACATCTCCAAACCTCTCCATGGTGATGTAGTCTTATTGGTGGAGGAAAAACCTTGGGAGAAACTCCTAGACTATTAGGACCTCCCTTTTCAGTGTAGGAGATGTTTCTTTGTGGGTCATTTGGCCTCTAGTCTCCCTCATGCACACCGCAAGGGTGTTGCTACCTGGTGGAAGGATTCTCTCTCAGATCATCTCACTATGGGTTCTCCTCCTTCGGAAGGTTCTTCCACGGAGAGTGCCCCTGTTGAGTCTTCTCAGGAGTTTGTGTCTTGCCTGGATCCTCTTCTGGCTATCCCTTCCGAGCAACCACTGTTGCCTCGAACTATTGTCATTGTTCAGGCTGAGCCTGCCTGACCCTTGTTGATTGCCTTTGTTGGTCCTTTGATTGCTCTTGTCTCCTCTTCGGCGCTGCCAACTCCCTTGTTGCGTGGTGGCTCATTGCCCATGGTGGCTATTGTGGATCCAATCCTCTCACCTTGCTTGATGGACTTCAATTCCAAGTCTTCTTCGTCTGTGGCGATGAGAAAGAAGAAGGTACTCCCAAAATATGTCACAACTTTGAGGCCTAGGTTTAAGGGAGTCAGATTAGTCCCCTCAAGTTTTGGGGTTGTCTAGTCCCCTTCTGTGGTTTGAAAACTGTCTATTAGTTGTTTCTATGTGTGGCCTGTCCTCTTTTCCTATTTCATTCCTGGTTTGAACTAGCTTCTTTTTGGCCCTAAGGGCTTTCAGTGTAAAGGGTACAACACCCTATAAATGTTGCTTATTTAATCAAAAACATTTTCTCCTCTTGTATCTTCATTATTTCTCACTAATTGTTTCATGACTTCTAAGATACATGCTACTGAACAACTTTATTTTCTTCTTCTCTGTCCTCTTGCACGAGGATATTCTCTTTAGTGCCATCTATATGACACTCTACTCCATCTTCCTTCATACTTGCACACAAAATATCACAATAAATATTATATAAAATAAGTGCTTCCATAAGTTCCTTCTTATCTTCTTCCTTTTATGTTGCATTTCCTCCATCAACTCCTTAATTCATTTAATAATTATCCTTCAAAGAACCCATTTATTTTTCTCATCTCCTCTCTCGATAGGGGATTATCCTTGTCTTCATCATTTTTCTTGTCAAATATAGGACTCTCAAAGTCTATAATCTCAACTTTAAAATTTTGTGTATCTTCTTCATTTCTTATTGTTAGAATTGTGAAAAACACGAGCCACATGATTAAACAACAAACAAAGACACCTTCCACGCAAGAGATCTACAAATAAAGAATTGTAATATTCCTCAACAAGAAAAAGTTATAGAATGAACCTCACGAATCTTCAAGGAAAACAAGAGTCCTCAAAGGTTTCCAAAGGTATCAAAGGTATAATAATACAATGAGGGTTGAGTGCTATATAGGAGAAACCTTAAATAATAAAGGGATTAGATCATAACAAGTGTCAACATCTCATGCAATGAGACAAAATGATCTAATAATAGCTCTTTAGTTAACATAGAAAATAACTCCTAATTTTAGCTTAAGTGCACAAGAATAAATTAGACTGATTTAATTAATTAAATATTAATTAATTATTAGATAATGTATGATTACTCTAACACCCCCCTTAAGATGAACTTAGGGAGTAGCTAAAAAACCCTAAAAAGAGAATGCATGATGGGTCTCAATAAACAAGGCCTGTTGAGGTACCCATGTACAAACAAAAGATCTCTCAAAATTGGAGAAAAGGAGAAAACCTCATGGGAAAAATTCCTCTCCAAAAGAGAGAAAGGTGAATGAAGGATTGAAAAAGCCTCCAAATCAAGGTGAAGGACTAAGAAGCCTCAACTAAAACAACATCCCAAAAAGGAAAGGAACATGTAGAATATTACTGAAGCATGAAGAAGCTGTAGAGAACCGCTAAATGATGACTGATAGTGCTGAAATGAAGAACCTCCTCTAAAACAAATCATGATAAGGATCAAGATAACAATAATTTTCATGAGTTCCCCCAATGATACTACTCGAATCAGATGACAAACAAAGACAAACATCTAGAACTCAAAGATATAAATGTCAAGGTCAAGACGACAATAATTTGCATGAGTTCCCCCAATGACACTACTCAAATAAGATGGTAATCAAAGGAAAACATCTAGAAGTCAAAGATATAGACAGTACATGAATCTGCACAAGTGACCTCAATGACACTACTCAACATGCAAGGTGCAAGTTGAAAATAAAGGTACCGATAGTAAGAAGAACATTGATCAAGAAAGAGACAATAATATGCATTAGTGTCCCCAATGACACTACTTGAATCAGAAGGCAAACAAAACAACAAACATCTCTAGAACTCAAAGATACAAATGACACATGAATATGCATAAGTGACCCCAATGACACTACTCAACATGCAAGATGCAAGTTGAAAATACAGGTACCATAGTCTCTGATCAAATGAAAATGGAAGGACACCTCCAGAAATAGGAATCAAAGAATGTCCATACATATTGTAAATGTTCCATCTCATTGAAATGCAAGGGTAACCAGTTGTTGATGTACATTGCTTCCACAAGCACATAGGAACAAGAACTAGATATGTAGATCACTCAAACGTGAAAGCAAGGAAGCATTAGCACCAACAGTAGAAACCCCCCATAATGTTGAAAAGGGAGAGCCAAGACAAGTACACTGAAACTATGTGAAACCAATAAGTGCATGTAGGAGAAACAACCTACAAATAAAAGGGTGTGCAAACTAAGTCACACACCCATGAGGAAAAAATCACCAGGATGCATTACTCTCATGGAAGGAACACCCACTTGACAAAGGTATGATGGAAAACCAAAGGAAAACATCAACCCCCCATGGCACTTTATATCTTAGTGCAAGTACAAAAGGCACAACAGGATGTACAAAATTTCCAAAAAGAATACACCAAAATGCACTTTATCTCAGTGTGTCTACAAAAGAGAAACCAACAGTAGAAACCCCCCATAATGTTGAAAAGGGAGAGCCAAGACAAGTACACTGAAACTATGTGAAACCAATAAGTGCATGTAGGAGAAACAACCTACAAATAAAAGGGTGTGCAAACTAAGGAACACATGCATGAGGAAAGAATCACCAGGATTCATTACTCTCATGGAAGGAACACCCACTTGACAAAGGTATGATGGAAAACCAAAGGAAAACATCAACCCCCCATGGCACTTTATATCTTAGTGCAAGTACAAAAGGCACAACAGGATGTGCAAAATCTCCAAAAAGAATACACCAAAATGCACTTTATCTCAGTGTGTCTACAAAAGAGAAACCAATAGTAGAAACCCCCCATAATGTTGAAAAGGGAGAGCCAAGACAGGTACACTGAAACTATGTGAAACCAATAAGTGCATGTAGGAGAAACAACCTACAAATAAAAGGGTGTGCAAACTAAGGCACACACGCATGAGGAAAGAATCACCAGGATTCATTACTCTCATGGAAGGAACACCCACTTGACAAAGGTATGATGGAAAACCAAAGGAAAACATCAATCCCCCATGGCACTTTATATCTCAGTGCAAGTACAAAACGCACAATAGGATGTGCAAAATCTCCAAAAAGAATACACCAGAATGGCACTTTATCTCAGTGTGTCTACAAAAGAGAATGTGCATTAAAAATATGTATATAATGCCAAAATAGGATATAATACTAGAAATACATGTAGAACAACCAAAAATGAGTCATTCCACACAAACGAAAAGTTCCTAAGAACTAAGACATCTAAGTAATTCATCATAATGTGAAAACACAAAAAATGAATAAAATGTACCTAGAGATACATTTATAAAAATTGCATAGATGGATATGAAGATCTTTGAAAGACTGTCCCAATGCTGCCTAAATTGCAAAAAATGAAGAAATAGGTCAAAATTTATGAGCTTAGGACTAAGAAAAACACCTTTGACTTCAATAGGTTGTAGAATGCACCATTAGCAAAAAATGGTGATGAGACCCATACCACTGGAAAGTTGGTGGAATTAGCTTTCCGATGATATCTTGTTTTCCCAATTTTGATATCATACAACCAAGTTATGACCTAAAGAAAAAATAGCTCCTTTAGGGCCAAAGAGGGGTCTTGAGGGACCTTGCCAACGATCGTACCACTGACGTCAACAGAATATTCCAAGGAATATTCCCTATCGTTGGAAAAAAATCTAGCCCCTGGAAAATGGAAATCATTAGAATATTCCAATACCTTGTTGGAATATACAAAAAGATTCTACTTGTTGGGAAATTTTTTGCGGTCCTAGAAAAGTTTCTCGTCCGCCAAAAAAAGCATGGTCATCGGTAAAAACAGACTGTGCAGGAAATTTGCTGCTGACTAGTTGAAACTATCACTGGATGGCTAGAAAATGTTGTCCGATGGTAGGATCCATTGTTCACTTCTATAATAAAGGTCGTCGTACATTTGGCAGGCCTGTGCATGGTACAAACCCATGTGCAAGCTTTAAGCCTTCTTTTAAAAAAAAAAATTCTGCAATAAATTTTTTAATAATTTTTGAATAAAGTAGAAATAAAAATAAATAAAAATAGTTGACCTATAATTTTTTTGCTCTTTTTTTCTTGAATGGCATGCATAGGGGTCATACGACCCCTAGGGAAAAAAAAAATTGTCTTAGAAGCTCCCAACTACAAAATTTGTCGAATCGATCTCTTGAATCCAACGACAAGGTCCTTTTCATGCCAAAATGTACCTAAAAATTGCCCACCTCAAAAATTGCAAAAAAATAATGGAGAATTCAAATCTAAAGCCCTGTAACCCTTGTTGAAGAAAACTACCATAAATCAAGAAGGGGTTCGCTAAATCCACTCTCTGATACCATATTAGAATTGTGAAAAAAATGAGCCATAGGATCAAACAACGAACAAAGACACCTTCCATGCAAGAGATCTACAAACAGATAATTGTAATATTCCTCAAAAAGAAAAAGCTACAAAATGAACCTTAAGAATCTTCAAGGAAAACAAGAGTCCTCAAAGGTTACCAAAGGTATAATAATACAATGAGGGTTGAGTGCTATATAGGAGCAACCCTAAATGATAAAGGGATTAGATCATGATAAGTTTTAACATCTCATGCAATGAGACATAATGATCTAATAATAGCTCTCTAGTTAACATAAAAATCACTCCTAAGTTTACCTTAAGTGCATGGGAATAAATTAGACTAATAAATAATTAAGATTAATTAATTATTAGCTAATGCATGATTACTCTAACACTTACAAATAAAATAGTATTAGAAATGGTTAGGCTTTTAGAATTACCCTTCTTCATCCCCTCTTCTTATTCTTTTGATCTTCTCAATTACAACTTCTATAATTCTTTCTTCACTTGCAATCTTCTTAATTTCAATAATTGGTTTAAAAACTAGTCCATCTCTTTCATCTTTTTCTCTATCATATACTTGACATAACTCTATACATTTTGTCTTTATTGTTGCTATCCATGATATTTAATCACCTTCTTCACATTCTTTAACTACACATTCTTCAACAAAATCTCTAAACTCCTTTATTTTAGATTCCTCAAATTTTTAATCAAATATATGATCCACAATGACCACTCTCTCTTCCTAAATTAGCTCCTCTTCTTTTCTTTCTTTACTCACTTTATTTACACTTGTGTGGGTTGCTTCCACATATTCCCATTTACACGAAACCTCTACCAAAAGGCTGCAACACTTTTCTTCTTCATTTATGCACTCACTATCCTCTTCCAAGAGAATTTCCTTCTTTTTAAACCTCTTTATTTCATGAGATATACCTTTTTTTATTTGTCTAGAAACTCCTTTGGTTGTGGGCTGCACCTTGCAGTTATTGTGGGTTACAGTCTACCTCCTCTACCTCCTTGGCTACAAATAGTTAGTTCATAAAACATGTACACAATACTAACAACCATAGCTAAGAACAAATATCCATTATAATTCATACATATTCACACATTAATTATGTAATAACCATCACATCATAATCATATTTCCATATACTTTAAATCAGGTTTAGGGTTGCATAATAAGCTTAAAAGATAGCATAGTGTAGGAATATGTATAAGATAAGTGTTTGAGAATGTCTATGAGCTTGCATAAAAACATCAGAAAACTAACTAATAACTGGACTCATCACCATGCATAATGAAAGCATCTAAATTAAAACAACAAATTTATTCAACTTCCTACAACTATTCACATCTTGCATACTAGAATAATTTTATTGTAGAGACAATCTATACTTCTTGCATTATACTACCTAATCCTCATTACAATCCCCTCATCAAACTACAATGTTTCACATATTTTTCTAGAGGGTACTACCTCTTAGTTTCCTCCCTACATTCTCTACTCAACAAAGAAAAATATTCCCTCTTTTGTGCTCTCAAAATCTACCAATGGACAACTATCTCCTCACTCAAAATAATTAAATATATATGATGGTTACATCTTGATAAAAACTATTCAATTTCATGTCACCCAACAAAAGAAGGCAATAATGAAAGGTGTATAGATAAGAAATAGCTTCCCCAAATTCTTACACAATTATCATATAAGATTTAAGGTCACAACTCAAAAATTCCTCTTTAAAATATCACATGACCCTCAATTCATGAAAACACAAATAATTTCCAAAAATGAAAAGTCGTGGAAAATAAAATGGAAGGCCAATCACCAAAATTATAAATATTATTCATCATCCAACATTAAAATAAAAAAAAGATTCCCAAAATTCCTCATAATATTTCACCTTTAACAACATTCTAATGATAATCCTTTTGGAAAAAAGACAAAAAGATGGCCAATCACACCCCCATTCCAATATAAAGGATATTGCAACTCTAAATAAAAATTTTTTATAATATTTAAATAGACCAAAAAATCAAATAGTTATTGATGCTTGCACTTATAGGTTTCCTAAAGTACATTACACACAATCCTCTTGTAGTTATGTATGTATAGTAAATCTGCACATTTCTTATAGTAGAATTGCACAATCCTTGATGTAGTTTGATGTAGCAATTTATAAACACCTGAAATCGACTTATGGAAACCTTGATAATCAAAACTCATCATTGAAATATTTAAACATATATATCAATCTTGGAATACCCATAAACAATTATTATAATAAAAAGAAATAATATTCATGTAGTTGCAATTGCATAGTCCACCTTTTGTTGTCCTAAATAAATTTATTTTAATGAAGGAAATATCTTTGCGGTATCTTGTTTTGGATCTACAATAACTCCCCAATGATTCATCAACATTAGAGGAGATAAAATAAATATACACATGTCAAAAACCTTATGTGGTAGCATTTTAATATGTAGGTTCTATAATAGATTTACACAGTTTGTATAACATAATTACATAGTTCTTGAAGCAATTTTAATAGTAGCCAAACAAAAAATTCTTATAACAACATCTAGACTAATCTTCCAACAACATATGAGAGTCTTGAAGAAACCTTTAAAACATTTATAACATGACTACCCATTTGAAACCCATAAATGAATATGCATTCTTTTTGTAATATCCCTTTGAAAAACAAGTTGAAAAGACAACTACAAATCAACAAGCACACCAAAATTGAAGAAAACTAAAACTATAAAGTTGCAAATATTTTTTGATGATGAAGGATTTCTCATGGAATTGGATGCTCCTACATCACTAGAAGTCCTACACCATCATTTCTAATTGAGATCATGGTTATAGTGATCCGTTTAGGGACTTTACTCCTCAAAATTTGCTTGTTATAACAATTATTCACGAACCTTGTACAATGGTCTCTTACTCTACATATTTGGATAATGGCGACTCCTCATGAGTTGTACTCCTCTTTTTAAATTTCTAAATTGATTGTTGGCATTAATATGTAGTTATTATTTATGCCCATTTCATCATTTCTAACAAATTCTATCAATGGAATGTGGTGCATACAATTCTAAAGACAAAGTTATCATCACATAGAGAACAAATAACACATTGTCAATATCTATATACTTTATGCATGTGCTTATCATTCACTTTCATGTTAGTTATTTTTTGACTCTTACATGCATGATTCATGGTAGCTCACATGCAAGTCAAAGTGGGGGCTAAATGTAGAAGAGAAAAGTTCAACCCTGACACATTTCCCACTTGTTTTAGATTCAATTTGACCTATTTTCTGATAAAATATTCTATTGCTCAATTTGTGTATTTTTATGTAAGAGATGACATTCATTCTAAACCTTAATTAAACCTAACTCCCTATTCCCCATTAGTTTGGACCTAACCCTTAATTTTCTACTACCTAGTCATAGGTCAAGATTGCTCACATAGCCTTGCTCATGGATCAAGATTGCTAGGGTGGCCTTGACCCTCATTTTCCAAACTTAAAATTAATCATGGGTCTAAGCTAATTTCATCCCAACTAGAAATTACTAGCCAACTCATCCATGGAATATTCAAATTTGAATGATAGTGTGTTATATAAGAGGACATGAAGCCCTAAATGCTTCCCCCAACTTGATAGCAAGTACTAGTGACACTTTTGAGCACCACCTAGTCCAAAAATGCATAAGAAAATGATTTTTAAATGATAAAGACATAGAGTTTGAGACTACCATTACAAATCAAGTCACTACACAAATTCAGGGCCACAAACCCCTAGATTAGAACAACTCGTATGATTTTGACCCATAACAAAACTTCATTTATCAAAACTTTACTGATTTTAATCTAATAGCAAAATTTTAATTTGAATCACTAAACACACATTTACGATATTTTTTTTTTTCATTATACACATAATTAAAAACTTCTTATCTTTTTCAATTTCAATATAAGTTAATTGTTTTAATTAACTAAAATAGAACCTAAACAAATAAAGATCACTAAAAATAAATATACAACATAAAACCTTAACACATACTTTGAACCCTAGGCCACAAATGGAAGAGTGAACATGAGACCCACCCTAAGATTCAATCTTAAAGCAAAAGTGGAGACATAAAAACATTTCCATTTAAAACACTTCCTTAAAACAGCCTTATTTATGTTTTAGCTCACACAGCCTTAATGTTTTACCTCATACACAACTTTTGAATTGTGAAGGGCGAATATTCCCTTCCCCGCTTTATACTCTGTCCTCACCGCCACCAAAGTTGAATCCTCTTCATTTTTTTACTCTATGCTCTGCACTTTCCTTAATTGCAAAGCAACCTATTCCCATCGAGCCCCACTGAATTTTAAATCATATTTACATACAGAGCAAGCCAATCTATAAGCCGCGCTGTTTACAGAATTTCCACTGTTCTGAACTGTGAATAGAGGGAATCATGGCGGAGCAAGAGGCCAAAGGAGCTGAGTTCGAGAAGGCTGCAGAGAAGAAAATGAGAGGATGGGCGTTTTGGGGTTACAAATATGACGATGCAGCTGACTTATTTGAGAAGGCTGCCAATTCATATAAGCTTGGAAAATTCTGTACATACCTTGTCTCATTATTAATATTTTGTCGCCATTGTTGACATCGATGTTAATGAATTTCACCTATTTATTTGAGAATTTTAGAATCTCTGCAAAGTCGTCAACACATTTGTCTTTGCACATTTATACTTTAGAAAGAAAGCTATGATTTCTGCAGAATTGTTTGGATTCGAAAACAACATTGCCAGAGACGTTTTCTTTTTGTAGTGTGTACTATGTCTTTAGTATTTAGTTGTCCCACCTGACATTGGAGTTTGAAAATGTATTTCTCCAATGATATTCCTATTTGCATTGAATTTAATAACATTGATAATCGGATATTTCAAGCTTCCACAGCCCATGCTAGTTCAACAATAAGGCTTCTGGATCAACTTTCAGAGTCAAACTTCTTGACCCATCATCAGGATCATAGATAAACAGGGTTGTCAATTTAGTTCCTTATTTTCAGAGGACTTATAGGGGACCTAGTGGGTCTCTCAGGACTTACAAGGACCTAATAGATGGCTTGCATCATATGGGCATCTATATGACGAAGTAAATAGCCAATTCTATTTATGCATGATCCTGATGATAGCTCACCAACACAGATATATCCAGAAGCCTTATTTTTCAAGTAGTATTTATATCATTAGGATATGAGAAAGACCTCCAATGCTGCGATTATGGGATTTCCTTCCTTAAGATAGATCTTCAGTTTCTCTTTCCATATTGTATTCTTTAATTTGTTTTGTATCTTTAAAAAGCAAGCCTGTAGTATGCAATTTATATTCTTTATGTTTTTATCATTTTTAACCTTCCTCAATTTGCATTTTGATAGAGCCATGTCTATGTGAAAAGACTCGAAGGGCACACAACCAATGGAAAATGTAGTATGCCTGTTTGTCAATTTTCATTTTCATTCTGATTTACCTTTTATATAGCTATGTATGTATATTTAAATGATATATATAGATAAAATTTAAAGCATATATTAATCATAGAGGGTAAAGCCCCTTTGACATGTAGACGAAGGAAGTCTGAATACGCATCTTAAGAACAGAAAGACATGCAAACTAGGGATTCTAGGTGATAAGTCTCTAGTCCTCCTCTTATTAAATTAAAGCATAGACGATTATAATTATAATATTGATTGTCTTAATGCTGCTTTAGTCATTCAGGTCTATAACTCGTCAAGACTAAGTCATCACTCCCCTTCTCTGTGTTAAGCTCTTTTTTCTTGTCTTTTTCAAAACAATATTAGATATAGAAAGTCTCGTGGAGATATTCTTACAGATATTCAGCATCTTTGGTCATCCTAATCAAGATTTCCATGATGGTGTGGGTCTTTTGAACCTCCTCTTTTGTGACATTAATGGAGGTTGACAGCTTCCATGAAATTTTCTTCTCAATCATTTCCTCTATATACACCAAGATGTAGTTCTCTAACATATTGATCTCTAATTAGGTATGAGGTAGAAAGCCTCTCCTAGTGGGCATAAAACAACAATGACCTATGCAGGTTATCATGATGGACAATGTAGTGGACAACAAGGTAAAAGAACAACAAGTAATGATATAGTAGTGAAGTAAATAGCATGCGATGAAAATGTAAAAAAAAAGAAGGGATAGCATACTTGTATAGATGAAAGAGGCAAGGTTAGAGATCCTTACATGAGTTCTCTTATAGGCACAATAACCTCCCTCTTGGCTTAAGCACTTGTTTGCTTTGGCTTTAGGCTAGATCCAAGCATGTTTTTCAAATTTTGATTCCCCCCCACTTGTTTGCTTTGGCTTTAGTCTTGGACCTACAACTACAAGTTGATAGCTTGACTAGATATCTGATTTGGGTTGATTGTATATCTAGTTCCATTGAAAATTTCTGGTGCTTAAGCACTTCCTTCAATTCCACCCTAATCCTTTTACATCCACCTTGGAATGGCATTTAACTGGTGCCTCTTTGAAATTAGAGTTGGTTGGTACGATAAATATGCATTTCTTATAGAAAAATCGCATCAAATGGCAATGTGTAGTTGCTATTATCTTTGTGTGCTTTCTTTGGATCTTGAAGTGTAGCAACAGTTCTCTTATCCTTGGCATACTAAGCCGATATTTGCTCATTGCAGATAGTTTAGTTGTAGACATTGAAAGCAACTTAAGATGTTGAGATAAGCACTTTGTAGTGACATTGTTTGTTCCCATCGTATACTTACTATAAATTGAATTCAAAACATTGAGCCTTGAGTTGTTTCCTAGCTACATAATGAGGTACAACTTTACCAAGGTTGGTCATAAATGCCTTGGTAGTTGACTAAGTGGGCTTCACCTCTTTTATGTTTCATAACTTTCCCTATCTAATAAGTATTTAGCCTTTTTTCTCCTAAACCTTGTAACTTTCTTACCTTCTTGCATATTTGTTCAATAAGGTCTTTTACAATAAAAATTACTTCACACTTTGATGGTTTATTTGGATAATGAAGTGTTGCCTCAATTTTATACAATATGCATGAGATAATTTTTTATTTAATACAGGATAACTTCTCCTTGTAATATGGTTTTCATCTTTGAAAGTGGATTTTCCATTGGTTTTGAATGATAACTATTCCCATGTCCTTATTCTTCACATTAAACTACAAATTGTTGTGAAAAATTTGGGAGTGCATGTTTAGGGCTGGAATTCATCAGCTTTTTCATTTCTTGGAAGGTATCCTTTGTTGGCTCTATCTATTTGGATATGTTCTTGTTTGCAAGATTGATGAAAAATACCATAAGATCTCCAATTCCATTAAAATTTTTGTATAAAAGTTGAATTATCTATAAGTCCTATCGATTAAGTCATTCTTCAAATTGGACTAGTCAAGGATGGTTTGAATTTTAGCTAGGTCATCTTTGACTCTTTCCTTACTAATTATGCATGTGAAGTATCCAAACTTGTTCTTTACAAAGTCACACTTGATTCATTTTCAATTAATGAATTTAGCTACAACATTTTAAAATAATTTTGGATTTCTCTAATTGGTTTTCCCTAACTTCATATAAACAAGAATGGCATATAAATTTCATAATAAAAGTATTGATAAAGAATGAAAATTTGACCTATTGTATGTTGAAAAATCGTTGGAACTACGATCAATGTGAAAATCATTATTTGTAAAGAAATGTGCACATAAAAAAATGTCATGAGTTGGTCAATTTTCTTTACCCATATTTGAAAATAATAAAATCTTTGTAAATACTGTTGCATCATCAAATATTGAAAAAATCATACATTTGTAATGGTCCTTTTATTCAATTTTTAGTGGTCAACGTGCGTATGCAATAAACCATTGTTCTTCCTTATGTACACCACCAAATATTCAAAAGGGCCCTTGTAAACCATTGTTCTTCTTT
>VDFB02376400.1:0-62400 GCA_007258455.2 Sequoia sempervirens | reverse complement strand
GGTTGGATCAATGGGAAGCAAGACCGCAATGAAAGTCGCGCACAGGAGCTGGTAGGGCGGAGGTGCAACCCTCAGTGGGTGTTTGCAAACGGATCATGGGTGGACAAATGTCACCCCTACTACAGAGAAAAGGGGGGAGGTTTTGACGGAAGCAGAGAAAGGAAAACTGGTAAATCCCCCGGGAAGTATAGGAGGCCAGAATTACCCTGGCTACTCCCTAGAACATACCGTTGGCACCAAATGGAGGCACTCAAAAACCTTGGCAAAGAACAACCTACAGAGCATGGTAGGGGTCTGGGATAACTTCGGAATGGCAGGTTTTGGTATAACAAACCTAACGGAAGGGCAGAGACAAGCAATTGGCGTAATAACAAGACTGTAAGCCGTGGTATAAGGGATAAGAATCGAGTGGATCAGAATTGGGAAGGGCGAGGCATGGACCCTCATGGATTTAAGGAAAAAAGAGGCAAGACTGCAAACCCTAATACACTGCTCCTCATTCCAATTGAATGGCAGAGAATCAAAGATGAAACAGACAAACTAAAGCAATTAGGTATGTTCATTAAGTGGGGCGGTGGCAAGAGCAGGGCTGGAGAGATTGAAAATTGGTGCTTCGAGCAGTGGGGAGGCAGGATTCAAATCAGGGCCCTTGCAAATGACTACTTCTTGGTTATCTTCCCGACACCAGCGGAGAAATGGGACACTCTCAATAGTGAACCACATTACTGGAAAAGTGTTGGCTTCCATTTGGTGGATTGGTATCTGAATTTTAACCCGTGGGATCATATGCTACAGGAGGGACCAGTATGGATAAGAATATACGACATGCCCTTTGAATAATGGGAATTGGGTCTTATGAAATCAGTGGGGAATAAATTAGGCACTCTAAGATCCATAGATGAGATCCTGATCGACAGATGCAAGGGGGCCTACATTAGAATGTGTTTGGGGATTTCTATGCCCCAAAATCTCCCCTCACAGATTGAGATCCCCACTAGTGCGAGACCGTGCATATTAAAGATTGAAAGAGAGGATCAGTTGTCTCTATGCCCCTTGTGCAAGTCGATTTCACACAGACAATTGGAATGTAATGGGGTGGTGTGGACTGACAGGGAAAACAAATTCACCCAAAAAATTTATAGGGAAGATAGAGTGGTTCACCCAGAGCAAGAAAACAACTCAAAGGTTAGTTACCAATAGGAGCACAACCATATTATGGACTGTTGGGCGTTGGACTGGCAATCAAGAGAGGCGGGCAACACAAAAGTTGGCAGATACTTAACTGTGATAGAAATGTGTGGAGAGGAGGTGGCCTGTCTCAATACGAAATGTATGTGGGAGGCCATGGGAGCCATGGGAGGCGACATGCTAGGTAAGGAATCAACAGTAGCTCTAAGGGTAGTAAGTAGCATGCAAGTGATGGACGAAGAAGTGCAGACATCAACGCAGGAAAAAGATAAGTTAATGAAGATGCCTCAAGACCTGCTATCTGACAATGAACTGGACTCACAACTAGAGCGGGCACACTATCCCTACCAACAATGGAATGCAGAAATCAAGAATGATCCCCCAAGGGCTCTCATCGAAGCTACAGAGTCTAACCCAAACTATGACTTGGAGGAGCTGGAAGATGAGGATTTAGAAACTAAAGAGGAAGGGTGTCCTGAGATAGATCAAATAGGGATCCTGGAGGAAAGAACAATTGAGCAAACACAATCAAAGTTGAAAAAGCCAAATCTAGCTTCAAAGAAGAAAAGGGGTCCCAAATCCAATAAAGCCAAATTAGAAATGGCAGCCAGTGCTAAGGGGCAGAGAAAGCTGAGAAGCGGGAAGGAGATAGTCCTTCCCAAGGAGGTATGAAGTTAATTACTTGGAACGCTAGGGGCTTAAACGCCCCTAGCAAGTGGTGCTTAATCAAGCATCAAATAGATCAGAGCAAGGCAGAATTAGTCATGCTACAAGAAACCAAATGGGGAAGAGAAGATATACAAATAAAAATGAGAAGTTGGAAGCAGTGGGAAGGATTGTTTGTGGAATCAACAGGGGCCTCAGGTGGTCTAGGATTGTTGTGGAATCCTCTATTCCTACAATGCAGGGTGGTAGTGGAGAATCAGAACTGGATGGCGGTCCAATGTAGGATCCTCAGTCAAAATAAGTTTTTGCTAATTGTCAATATATATGGACCAACACCAACCAACGCCAAAAGGGAGTTGTGGCAAGAGATTGGGGCCTGGATGCAGATGCAAGATGGGACACAAATAATCTTGGGCAGAGACTTTAATGCCACCCTGGACAACTCTGAGAAGCAGGGGGGCTCTCAAACTCTGTCAAGGGTACAGTTGGATTTCCAGGCTTTTATGGAGGATTGGGGGCTCAGGGAAGTGTATACAAAGAATGGTAAATACACATGGACTAACCGGAGAAAAGGCTTCACCCATATAGCAGAAAAGTTGGACAGATTCTTCCTAGGTTGGAATTGGGGACCAGAGGCAGACTCCTTTGAAGCTAGCATCCTACCTTTCTCTGGCTCAGATCACTTCCTGGTTCAATTGTATATAAGGCCTGAGATACCAAAAGGTGGCATACCTTTCAAGTTCGAGCACATGTGGCTCAGGGACCCATCA
Organism: Sequoia sempervirens; assembly: GCA_007258455.2. Classification (NCBI taxonomy): domain Eukaryota; kingdom Viridiplantae; phylum Streptophyta; class Pinopsida; order Cupressales; family Cupressaceae; genus Sequoia; species Sequoia sempervirens. The sequence continues at coordinate 59,776 of VDFB02376400.1, read as the reverse complement.
TTAACTGAACTGTTGGAAACATGGTGGAAGGAAGTAAGAGGGGGAAATCACACTTATATGTACACACTCAGACAAAAATTGGCACATATCAAAAATAGATTGAAGGACTGGAATAGGGAGAAGTTCGACAATATCTTCAAGGAGAAAGAGCAGATTGAAGGAGATCTGTCCAAGCTAAATGAAAAGGTGATACAAAGTGGAATGGATGGGAATGACTATGAGCTGGAATCAAAGCTTAAAGTAGAGCTGAAAGAGATCATGGCAAGGGAAGAGACCTTTTGGAGGCAGCGATCTAGGGAAGTATGGCTGAAAGAACGGGACAAGAACACTAAGTTCTTCCACAGAACAACAATCACTAATATGACCAAGAAAAGCATCACTGAAGTTGTAAAGGAGGATGGTTCGAGCACAAATTCCACATAAGAGGTGAATCAAGCAGCAGTCCAGTATTTTCAATCAATCCTCAACCGGGCTGCTGCGGATAACAAAAGGGAAAGAGAGGAATTCTTGGACCGGATCCCATCTTTAATAAGCAGAGAAGACAATCTGAAGCTCTAAGAGCCGATCAGCCTAGAGGAAGTAAAGGTTGCCACCTTTCAGCTTGGTACTGATAAGGCTCCTGGACCAGACGGCTTCTCGGCCAAATTCTTTCAATACTTCTGGGATATCATTCTTAAGGATGTGCATCGGGCTGTCGAGGAATCAAGGAAAAAGGCCACGGTGTTGGGGGCCTTTAATCATACTTTCATTACACTTCTCCCCAAGAAGAAAGACCCACAAAACTTCAGAGACTATAGACCAATCTCTCTCTGCAACACAATTTATAAAATAATAACGAAGATCATTGCTAATCGGCTCAAGAAGGTTCTCAAGAAAATTATTTCTGAGGAGCAAAGTGGTTTCTCCCTAGGTAGATCAATTTTCGAAGGCATTATAGTGGAACATGAAATGATTCATACAGCAAGAAAGACTAGAGCTCCCAGTATGATCATCAAACTGGACATTCTCAAGGCATACGAATGGTGGATCGACAATTTCTGTTGGAAGTGTTGAAAAAGTTTGGTTTTCGACAAGAGTGGGTGGAGTGGGTAAGGGGATGCATCAATTCACCCAAATTATCGGTGTTAGTAAATGGAGCAACACAAGGTTTCTTTGAATCTTCAAGAGGAATCGGACAAGGTGATCCTCTGTCACCTTTCCTTTTCATCATCATGGCAGAAGCACTTGGTAGAAGCATATCACATTTGAGGACCGAAGGTAAGTGGAAGGGTATAGAAGTTGCCCCGGGAATAGAAAAATCGACACACAATCAATTTGCAGACGATACTATATTGTTTGGGGCTGCAACCAGGGTGGAGGCTAGATGCATCAAGAAACTATTGAGTGAGTATAGGGTAGCCTCGGGTCAGAGCATAAACTGGCGGAAATCCAAAATTTTCTTCCTCAATGTCCAGCCGAGTCTTCAAAGGGTCCTAGCAAATATCCTGGGACTGAAAATAGCCTACTTCCCTGGAAAGTTTCTAGGGATGCCATTGTTTGCAGGGGTAAATAAGGCAAGTTATTGGGAATCAGTACTAAACAACTGCAATAAGAAACTGGGGAACTAGAAGGGGAAATGGCTCACCTCGGCCGGTAGAGTCATGATGTTAAAGGCTGTCCTTTTGGAAATTCCGGTTTACTCAATGTCTTGCATGAAATTACCCAAAGCTACTGAAGAAAGCTTGACACAACTCATGAGGAGATTCTTGTGGAGCGGCACAAGTGACACTCAGAAGTTCCCACTGTTGGCTTGGGACAAGGTATGTAAACCTCAAGGGGCGAAAGGGGCTGGAGTGAAACAATTACTCCAAATGAACTTGGCAATGGGTGCGAAGCTTGTTTTGTACATCTACAGCAAACGAGACTAGCGATGGGTTCAAATTCTGAGGAAGAAATACATTGACTCAGATGAGGCAGCTAGAATACTCACCATTCAGAACCCCCCAAGGGGCTCAACAATATGGAACTTCATATTAGAATGCAGAGACATCGTGACAAAACATATCACATGGGAAATAAACAACGACAGGCAAGCAACATTCTAGGAGGATTCATGGGAGGGATACCCGGCCCTCAAGTATCTTCCACATATGGATGATATTCGCGAAGAAACAAGCCATGTTTGGGGAAAAAAAGTTTTTAACTACGGGTCGTTCGTGGGTGAAAATGGTCAACGGAGGTGGAAGTGGAAATCACTGTCAGAGTTAAATGCCCCCAGGCTCAGAAGGCGATTTTGGAAGACATTTTGAAATACAGAACGTGGACGGCTTCAGGAGATGAAGATAGGATTAAGTGGTGCGCCTCAAAGGATGGGGAATACAAAGTGAACGCTGGATATAGGATAGGGGAAGCAATTGAGGATGACAAACATTGGCCGAAGAAACTTCTATGGGGAAAATTCGGTATGCCATAGGCAGGAGTCTTCTCCTGGTTGGAAATTCAAAAAAAGATCCTAACACAAGACCGCCTGGCCAAATTTGGGATTAGTGGACCTGGGAGATGCCCTCTTTGTAAGAACCATGTAGAAAATGTGAACCACCTCTTGCTGGCCTGTCCATACGCGGGGTTTTGTTGGAACTCCATACGAGCTAAGTTGAACCTATCATGCCCCCTTCCTCAGGAGTTGGTGGATTGGTTCGTTAGCTGGCCCGTCATCAAAAAACAAGACTTCTTTGGGTGTATTTGGCAGATAACCCCCTCAATAGTAATCTGGGAAATCTGGAAGGAAAGGAACTGCAAAATCTTCAAGGAACAGGGGATGCCAAGAGAGCTGCTAGCCAAGAAGATTGAAGCCTCTATTGTAGAAGTGGTGAACTTTGCAGTCAGATCCTTCAACATGAAAAGTAACGTCTTTTCGAGCTGGGACAGTGAGATGACCAAAAAGTTTGAAGGGCTAGCGGTCCCAAAGCTGATGGGAATCAGAAGATCAGAACAATTGGTGGATCTCCGAAAGGGAGTCAAGTGGTCAACACCAAATCCAAGATGGATCAAGATAAATTTTGATGGTGCCTCCAGTGGCAACCCAGGGCCAAGCGAGATTGGATGTGTTGGACAGGATGAGCAGGGTCGAATTATTGCTGAGCACAGGGAGCACATTGAAGTAGCAACAAATAACATCGCAGAGGTCAGAGCGGCATTGAGAAGTTTAGAACTGGGTAAGGTGCTTGGAGTGAAGAAGTTACATCTGAAGGGAGACTCTTTGATTATCGTAAATGCCATTCGCCAGAATTCAGCCCCCAACTGGAAGATTAATAGATGGCTGGTTAGCATTAGAACCTTAATTGACGATCTTGAAGATTTCAAAATCAGCCACGTCTACTGGGAAGGGAATGTAGTGGCAGATGAGCTGTCTAAGCAAGCTCTTCATGGCGATTAAGGTGTTTCTGAAATGGGGGGTGCATTCAAATATCAAACATGTACTGAATTTCACCTGTGTGCAAGGGCTGGGCAGTTGGTAGGACTTCACTGTTGTCTTGACGATCGGGGGAATATACATTTTCTATTGGAATGAGTTTTATGTTCGGGCAGTGGTCTCGGCGATTTCCATTTGTCATACCGACCGGATGGTGGAGGATACAGATTGGGCTGACAGGGCACTATCATCGTAAGGTCTCGGTGAGTGACCTTCGGCCTCGCCAACCTTACAATTGCATCATCATGGAATACTCTTTCAGGGGGAGTCAACACTTTTACTATGTGGTCTTGGCAAGCTTTATTTGTCATACCGACCGGCCAGTGGAATATACATCTCGGCCAGACAGAGGGTGGTCAGAGGGATGTCATAACGAAGCTCACATGTCTTACCGACCGTTCAGAGGGGGCTTACATCGGGAGGAGTTGGAACTATCGAGGGGAAGTCTGGCCAAATGGACCTCTGTCTCCCCGACCGATACAAAAGGTACTCATCAGTGAGAGTCGGTCTTTTCGGGGTGAGGTCTCCCTGAATGTGGTTTGTCCCACCGACTTTTTCAACAAGGGTTCCCCTCGGCGAGAGTTTGACTTTGTCGCAGCAACTTGAGGTTATGCGAAGGGTGCTCGGGGAAACTTCCAGATTTGATCCTACCGGTGGTCGGCAAGACTTCTCACATGTCTCGGCGATCACATTGGCAGGTGGAACTTTATCGACATGTGTTGTGGCTATCGGGTTGAGGTCTCCTCGATCTTCTCTTGTCTTACCGATCGGTGCCTAAGTGGTCATTTCGGTGAGAGTTGGATTCCTCGGAGGGAGGTCTCAACGACTTCGTTATGTCATGCCGACCCAAAAGAGCGGAGGATGTGTATCGGTATAAGGTATAGCTATCGGTGTAAGGTCTTGGTGAATGACCTTCGGTCTCGCCGACCTTACACGTTTATTTACTTTGATATACACATCGATATGAGTTGGAGGTTTCGGGCGGTGGTCATGGCGATATGTATTTGTCTCGCCGACCGGCCGGTGAAGGATACATTTTGGTGTGACTTATGTACTTCGGCATGTGGTCCCAGGGTGACTATCGGTGTGACTTGGAGTCTTCTATGGGATGTCTCCCCGATTTTGCAAGGTCTTGCCGAATGGACTTGGAGTGACTTATTTACTTCGGCATGTGGTCCCAGGGTGACTATTGGTGTGACTTGGAGTCTTCTATGGTACATCTCCCCGACTTGGATATGTCACGGCGACTACTGGGGAATGCGGGCAGTCAACAACAAAATTGCTTTCGGCTTTCTTGATGACTTGTCTCGACGAAGGATCAACTAAGCTCTGTCAAGATGGTCAACATGTGAATTCAATCAGAATACAAATCTGGTGCCAAGGATAGACAAGGTGGTAGTGGTGAAGGGTCGGAGCGCTGGAGAGGATTCGAGGTGGACTGTAGCAGGTAGTTGGTATTTTGGTGGAGGGATTTGGCATGCAGACTATGGAATTTTAGTCCATTGCTCTGTATTCCTATGCATATGTATTAATCTATTTTATTAATATGAACGGGTGCTGGCCCTACCCAGCTTTTTATCTAGCAAAAAAAAAAAAACTCAATACATTTTGTCTTTATTGTTGCTATCCATGATATTTAATCACCTTCTTCACATTCTTTAACTACACATTCTTCAACAAAATCTCTAAACTCCTTTATTTTAGATTCCTCAAATTTTTAATCAAATATATGATCCACAATGACCACTCTCTCTTCCTAAATTAGCTCCTCTTCTTTTCTTTCTTTACTCACTTTATTTACACTTGTGTGGGTTGCTTCCACATATTCCCATTTACACGAAACCTCTACCAAAAGGCTGCAACACTTTTCTTCTTCATTTATGCACTCACTATCCTCTTCCAAGAGAATTTCCTTCTTTTTAAACCTCTTTATTTCATGAGATATACCTTTTTTTATTTGTCTAGAAACTCCTTTGGTTGTGGGCTGCACCTTGCAGTTATTGTGGGTTACAGTCTACCTCCTCTACCTCCTTGGCTACAAATAGTTAGTTCATAAAACATGTACACAATACTAACAACCATAGCTAAGAACAAATATCCATTATAATTCATACATATTCACACATTAATTATGTAATAACCATCACATCATAATCATATTTCCATATACTTTAAATCAGGTTTAGGGTTGCATAATAAGCTTAAAAGATAGCATAGTGTAGGAATATGTATAAGATAAGTGTTTGAGAATGTCTATGAGCTTGCATAAAAACATCAGAAAACTAACTAATAACTGGACTCATCACCATGCATAATGAAAGCATCTAAATTAAAACAACAAATTTATTCAACTTCCTACAACTATTCACATCTTGCATACTAGAATAATTTTATTGTAGAGACAATCTATACTTCTTGCATTATACTACCTAATCCTCATTACAATCCCCTCATCAAACTACAATGTTTCACATATTTTTCTAGAGGGTACTACCTCTTAGTTTCCTCCCTACATTCTCTACTCAACAAAGAAAAATATTCCCTCTTTTGTGCTCTCAAAATCTACCAATGGACAACTATCTCCTCACTCAAAATAATTAAATATATATGATGGTTACATCTTGATAAAAACTATTCAATTTCATGTCACCCAACAAAAGAAGGCAATAATGAAAGGTGTATAGATAAGAAATAGCTTCCCCAAATTCTTACACAATTATCATATAAGATTTAAGGTCACAACTCAAAAATTCCTCTTTAAAATATCACATGACCCTCAATTCATGAAAACACAAATAATTTCCAAAAATGAAAAGTCGTGGAAAATAAAATGGAAGGCCAATCACCAAAATTATAAATATTATTCATCATCCAACATTAAAATAAAAAAAAGATTCCCAAAATTCCTCATAATATTTCACCTTTAACAACATTCTAATGATAATCCTTTTGGAAAAAAGACAAAAAGATGGCCAATCACACCCCCATTCCAATATAAAGGATATTGCAACTCTAAATAAAAATTTTTTATAATATTTAAATAGACCAAAAAATCAAATAGTTATTGATGCTTGCACTTATAGGTTTCCTAAAGTACATTACACACAATCCTCTTGTAGTTATGTATGTATAGTAAATCTGCACATTTCTTATAGTAGAATTGCACAATCCTTGATGTAGTTTGATGTAGCAATTTATAAACACCTGAAATCGACTTATGGAAACCTTGATAATCAAAACTCATCATTGAAATATTTAAACATATATATCAATCTTGGAATACCCATAAACAATTATTATAATAAAAAGAAATAATATTCATGTAGTTGCAATTGCATAGTCCACCTTTTGTTGTCCTAAATAAATTTATTTTAATGAAGGAAATATCTTTGCGGTATCTTGTTTTGGATCTACAATAACTCCCCAATGATTCATCAACATTAGAGGAGATAAAATAAATATACACATGTCAAAAACCTTATGTGGTAGCATTTTAATATGTAGGTTCTATAATAGATTTACACAGTTTGTATAACATAATTACATAGTTCTTGAAGCAATTTTAATAGTAGCCAAACAAAAAATTCTTATAACAACATCTAGACTAATCTTCCAACAACATATGAGAGTCTTGAAGAAACCTTTAAAACATTTATAACATGACTACCCATTTGAAACCCATAAATGAATATGCATTCTTTTTGTAATATCCCTTTGAAAAACAAGTTGAAAAGACAACTACAAATCAACAAGCACACCAAAATTGAAGAAAACTAAAACTATAAAGTTGCAAATATTTTTTGATGATGAAGGATTTCTCATGGAATTGGATGCTCCTACATCACTAGAAGTCCTACACCATCATTTCTAATTGAGATCATGGTTATAGTGATCCGTTTAGGGACTTTACTCCTCAAAATTTGCTTGTTATAACAATTATTCACGAACCTTGTACAATGGTCTCTTACTCTACATATTTGGATAATGGCGACTCCTCATGAGTTGTACTCCTCTTTTTAAATTTCTAAATTGATTGTTGGCATTAATATGTAGTTATTATTTATGCCCATTTCATCATTTCTAACAAATTCTATCAATGGAATGTGGTGCATACAATTCTAAAGACAAAGTTATCATCACATAGAGAACAAATAACACATTGTCAATATCTATATACTTTATGCATGTGCTTATCATTCACTTTCATGTTAGTTATTTTTTGACTCTTACATGCATGATTCATGGTAGCTCACATGCAAGTCAAAGTGGGGGCTAAATGTAGAAGAGAAAAGTTCAACCCTGACACATTTCCCACTTGTTTTAGATTCAATTTGACCTATTTTCTGATAAAATATTCTATTGCTCAATTTGTGTATTTTTATGTAAGAGATGACATTCATTCTAAACCTTAATTAAACCTAACTCCCTATTCCCCATTAGTTTGGACCTAACCCTTAATTTTCTACTACCTAGTCATAGGTCAAGATTGCTCACATAGCCTTGCTCATGGATCAAGATTGCTAGGGTGGCCTTGACCCTCATTTTCCAAACTTAAAATTAATCATGGGTCTAAGCTAATTTCATCCCAACTAGAAATTACTAGCCAACTCATCCATGGAATATTCAAATTTGAATGATAGTGTGTTATATAAGAGGACATGAAGCCCTAAATGCTTCCCCCAACTTGATAGCAAGTACTAGTGACACTTTTGAGCACCACCTAGTCCAAAAATGCATAAGAAAATGATTTTTAAATGATAAAGACATAGAGTTTGAGACTACCATTACAAATCAAGTCACTACACAAATTCAGGGCCACAAACCCCTAGATTAGAACAACTCGTATGATTTTGACCCATAACAAAACTTCATTTATCAAAACTTTACTGATTTTAATCTAATAGCAAAATTTTAATTTGAATCACTAAACACACATTTACGATATTTTTTTTTTTCATTATACACATAATTAAAAACTTCTTATCTTTTTCAATTTCAATATAAGTTAATTGTTTTAATTAACTAAAATAGAACCTAAACAAATAAAGATCACTAAAAATAAATATACAACATAAAACCTTAACACATACTTTGAACCCTAGGCCACAAATGGAAGAGTGAACATGAGACCCACCCTAAGATTCAATCTTAAAGCAAAAGTGGAGACATAAAAACATTTCCATTTAAAACACTTCCTTAAAACAGCCTTATTTATGTTTTAGCTCACACAGCCTTAATGTTTTACCTCATACACAACTTTTGAATTGTGAAGGGCGAATATTCCCTTCCCCGCTTTATACTCTGTCCTCACCGCCACCAAAGTTGAATCCTCTTCATTTTTTTACTCTATGCTCTGCACTTTCCTTAATTGCAAAGCAACCTATTCCCATCGAGCCCCACTGAATTTTAAATCATATTTACATACAGAGCAAGCCAATCTATAAGCCGCGCTGTTTACAGAATTTCCACTGTTCTGAACTGTGAATAGAGGGAATCATGGCGGAGCAAGAGGCCAAAGGAGCTGAGTTCGAGAAGGCTGCAGAGAAGAAAATGAGAGGATGGGCGTTTTGGGGTTACAAATATGACGATGCAGCTGACTTATTTGAGAAGGCTGCCAATTCATATAAGCTTGGAAAATTCTGTACATACCTTGTCTCATTATTAATATTTTGTCGCCATTGTTGACATCGATGTTAATGAATTTCACCTATTTATTTGAGAATTTTAGAATCTCTGCAAAGTCGTCAACACATTTGTCTTTGCACATTTATACTTTAGAAAGAAAGCTATGATTTCTGCAGAATTGTTTGGATTCGAAAACAACATTGCCAGAGACGTTTTCTTTTTGTAGTGTGTACTATGTCTTTAGTATTTAGTTGTCCCACCTGACATTGGAGTTTGAAAATGTATTTCTCCAATGATATTCCTATTTGCATTGAATTTAATAACATTGATAATCGGATATTTCAAGCTTCCACAGCCCATGCTAGTTCAACAATAAGGCTTCTGGATCAACTTTCAGAGTCAAACTTCTTGACCCATCATCAGGATCATAGATAAACAGGGTTGTCAATTTAGTTCCTTATTTTCAGAGGACTTATAGGGGACCTAGTGGGTCTCTCAGGACTTACAAGGACCTAATAGATGGCTTGCATCATATGGGCATCTATATGACGAAGTAAATAGCCAATTCTATTTATGCATGATCCTGATGATAGCTCACCAACACAGATATATCCAGAAGCCTTATTTTTCAAGTAGTATTTATATCATTAGGATATGAGAAAGACCTCCAATGCTGCGATTATGGGATTTCCTTCCTTAAGATAGATCTTCAGTTTCTCTTTCCATATTGTATTCTTTAATTTGTTTTGTATCTTTAAAAAGCAAGCCTGTAGTATGCAATTTATATTCTTTATGTTTTTATCATTTTTAACCTTCCTCAATTTGCATTTTGATAGAGCCATGTCTATGTGAAAAGACTCGAAGGGCACACAACCAATGGAAAATGTAGTATGCCTGTTTGTCAATTTTCATTTTCATTCTGATTTACCTTTTATATAGCTATGTATGTATATTTAAATGATATATATAGATAAAATTTAAAGCATATATTAATCATAGAGGGTAAAGCCCCTTTGACATGTAGACGAAGGAAGTCTGAATACGCATCTTAAGAACAGAAAGACATGCAAACTAGGGATTCTAGGTGATAAGTCTCTAGTCCTCCTCTTATTAAATTAAAGCATAGACGATTATAATTATAATATTGATTGTCTTAATGCTGCTTTAGTCATTCAGGTCTATAACTCGTCAAGACTAAGTCATCACTCCCCTTCTCTGTGTTAAGCTCTTTTTTCTTGTCTTTTTCAAAACAATATTAGATATAGAAAGTCTCGTGGAGATATTCTTACAGATATTCAGCATCTTTGGTCATCCTAATCAAGATTTCCATGATGGTGTGGGTCTTTTGAACCTCCTCTTTTGTGACATTAATGGAGGTTGACAGCTTCCATGAAATTTTCTTCTCAATCATTTCCTCTATATACACCAAGATGTAGTTCTCTAACATATTGATCTCTAATTAGGTATGAGGTAGAAAGCCTCTCCTAGTGGGCATAAAACAACAATGACCTATGCAGGTTATCATGATGGACAATGTAGTGGACAACAAGGTAAAAGAACAACAAGTAATGATATAGTAGTGAAGTAAATAGCATGCGATGAAAATGTAAAAAAAAAGAAGGGATAGCATACTTGTATAGATGAAAGAGGCAAGGTTAGAGATCCTTACATGAGTTCTCTTATAGGCACAATAACCTCCCTCTTGGCTTAAGCACTTGTTTGCTTTGGCTTTAGGCTAGATCCAAGCATGTTTTTCAAATTTTGATTCCCCCCCACTTGTTTGCTTTGGCTTTAGTCTTGGACCTACAACTACAAGTTGATAGCTTGACTAGATATCTGATTTGGGTTGATTGTATATCTAGTTCCATTGAAAATTTCTGGTGCTTAAGCACTTCCTTCAATTCCACCCTAATCCTTTTACATCCACCTTGGAATGGCATTTAACTGGTGCCTCTTTGAAATTAGAGTTGGTTGGTACGATAAATATGCATTTCTTATAGAAAAATCGCATCAAATGGCAATGTGTAGTTGCTATTATCTTTGTGTGCTTTCTTTGGATCTTGAAGTGTAGCAACAGTTCTCTTATCCTTGGCATACTAAGCCGATATTTGCTCATTGCAGATAGTTTAGTTGTAGACATTGAAAGCAACTTAAGATGTTGAGATAAGCACTTTGTAGTGACATTGTTTGTTCCCATCGTATACTTACTATAAATTGAATTCAAAACATTGAGCCTTGAGTTGTTTCCTAGCTACATAATGAGGTACAACTTTACCAAGGTTGGTCATAAATGCCTTGGTAGTTGACTAAGTGGGCTTCACCTCTTTTATGTTTCATAACTTTCCCTATCTAATAAGTATTTAGCCTTTTTTCTCCTAAACCTTGTAACTTTCTTACCTTCTTGCATATTTGTTCAATAAGGTCTTTTACAATAAAAATTACTTCACACTTTGATGGTTTATTTGGATAATGAAGTGTTGCCTCAATTTTATACAATATGCATGAGATAATTTTTTATTTAATACAGGATAACTTCTCCTTGTAATATGGTTTTCATCTTTGAAAGTGGATTTTCCATTGGTTTTGAATGATAACTATTCCCATGTCCTTATTCTTCACATTAAACTACAAATTGTTGTGAAAAATTTGGGAGTGCATGTTTAGGGCTGGAATTCATCAGCTTTTTCATTTCTTGGAAGGTATCCTTTGTTGGCTCTATCTATTTGGATATGTTCTTGTTTGCAAGATTGATGAAAAATACCATAAGATCTCCAATTCCATTAAAATTTTTGTATAAAAGTTGAATTATCTATAAGTCCTATCGATTAAGTCATTCTTCAAATTGGACTAGTCAAGGATGGTTTGAATTTTAGCTAGGTCATCTTTGACTCTTTCCTTACTAATTATGCATGTGAAGTATCCAAACTTGTTCTTTACAAAGTCACACTTGATTCATTTTCAATTAATGAATTTAGCTACAACATTTTAAAATAATTTTGGATTTCTCTAATTGGTTTTCCCTAACTTCATATAAACAAGAATGGCATATAAATTTCATAATAAAAGTATTGATAAAGAATGAAAATTTGACCTATTGTATGTTGAAAAATCGTTGGAACTACGATCAATGTGAAAATCATTATTTGTAAAGAAATGTGCACATAAAAAAATGTCATGAGTTGGTCAATTTTCTTTACCCATATTTGAAAATAATAAAATCTTTGTAAATACTGTTGCATCATCAAATATTTGCTTTAGAACTCTGACCTTTCTCAAACCCTAAACCACTCTTATTCATTTCCAATCTTTGAGAAGCAATCAATCTATCAAGCATCACCGAGCTTATCTTAAATTTGTCTTCAAAACTTCTTTCCTTTTCTAGATGAGACCTCAAGATTTTCGCTTCTTCTTCAAGCTTTATGCATTCATCCTTCTTTCTTTGAATTTTAATTTCTTGACATTCTTTAGTTCTTTTCTTCTCATCCAATTGTTGCAGTAGGCTAGAGATAACTTATTCTCCCTTAACTAATAGATCACATGCTTCAACACTTTTACTTTGCATCTTTTCAATGTACTCATTTTCTTTCATCAACTTATGAAAACTAGGCTTAGGCCACTTGACATCCTCATGGTGTTAAAATCAAGGCCATCCAAAACATGAACAAGTTATTATTCTTATTCAAAGTTTCCAATCTTGTTCAAAAGGGCCCTTGTAAATCATTGTTCTTCATTAATTGGTTATTTTGTGAGATGTATTTCCTTTGAGGGCATTATGAAAACTAGGCTTAGGCCACTTGACATCCTCATGGTGTTGAAATCAAGGCCATTCAAAACATGAACAAGTTATTTTTCTTATTCAAGGTTTCCAATCTTGAACATTACAATGCCATTGATAAGTACACTTTTGTTTTTTTCATAGGACTAGGGATTTTGTTGTGGTCAATGACCCCAAACTCAAAATCCTTGTATGGATTGAATTAATTGTCTTGGACTTATCTTTGAGTTTATATGGATTACATCTCACTCAGTTCATCTTTTCATTTGTCATGAATAGAATAAGTTTTATTCTACTTGGCCCAAGCATGGGTCTATGTGGAACTTGACCTATCTCAAGACTTCAAGGAAATTGTACAAATTTAAATAGGTGATTTAAGTGCTTTTCTTAGTATGTGTTTTATATTAATTTGCAATGTTCCACAGAGTTTCCTAACAGGGGACGCGGGGATGGGTTTTAGGGACGGGGGGACCAAGTGCCTAAGTTTGGGGACGACAGGGGGACGGCAGGGGGGGGGGTGGCATTGATAGACATATAGTACTTGAAAAACTAGTTATAAAAAGGTGTATAAGAATTCAATTTCAAATGAAACTTTGGAAAATTAGTAAAATAACAAAATTGCAAATACTAAATACTTGAATACTAAATTAAATTTGACAAATGAAAATGTCGAATTGGAGATTTCTATTATAACGAAAAATATCATAAAGATGATTACATTGAGTAGCATGATATCAAAATAAGTACAAAATGTCAACATGTAGTGAAGGGAGGCCTCTAATCATCCCCAAACTCCTCATCATTGGAACTACTAGACTCCTCATGGTCAAGCTCAACCAAACTATTACCAACCAGCCCTGCATCTAAAGTCGTAGCATCCTCATCAATTTATGTTGGCTCCTCTGGCTCTACATCCCATTGTGCTGTTGGACTCTCTTTTTACACAAGTGTTTTGCGCTCAATGAGACACAAAGCACTATGTGCAACCACAAGCTTCTCTGCTCTCTTAGAGGTAAGTTTGTTCCTCATAAGAGAGTGGATGAAGCTATAGGTAGACAATTCCTCTTAGCAGCTGAAGAACTAGAAACTTGAGATAGCAATCAAATGGCTAGAGTGGTAGTCAAAGATTTCGATCCATGGCAAGTCCACCACAAAATTGGGTCCTCCTGTGCCATAGTTGCCATATCCATCTTGGATGCATTAGAATAACCCCAAAGAGTGGAAAATTTGGTCCACTCAGTGTGAATCGTGCTGGCATCTATAGGATCATACATCTTCTCAATAGCCTTGAAGAACCCTGCCTTTACCTCAGCATCCTGTATTGGCGTAACTCTACTAGGCCTAGTCTTGTACCACTTAGGATTCAATGCATAGGAAACGATGTGCAAGGGATTGTTGAGCTTTTCCATCTCCGATGAATGATTGGTTGAATGCGCTCATTGTAGAATGCTAATGTAGGGTCCTTTTGCACAACAACACTCATCTGGTCAAGCATAGAATCAATGCACTCATACACCTCTCCAAGGTTAGATGCATCCACATCCCCATATTTGATGACTTGGAAAACTGGAGCAATGATGGAGACTATATATTTTGCATCACTCCAAAACACATCACTCTTCATTGTATCCTTCACCCTCCTCCCCTGCTTTGTACTAGACTTGACCCATCGATTCCAATTTGCTGTCATAACCATGAGTTACAGTGACTTGCAACTCAATCATTCTCTCCAAGAGAATGAAAAAGGATGCATATCTAATCTCAATAGGTTTCAAGAACTCCTTCTTAGAGAAGCTCCTGAATAGTGCATGTGAAGTGTGGTGGTTGCAGATAAACATCTACACATCTCTAGCCTCATTGACCATTGCTCTGATCCACTCAATCCTTCCCATGTCCTTGAGTGCATTGTTAATGGCATGCAGACAACGTGGAGTCCACCAAATATGTTTGTAAGCTGCCTCAACAAGTTTCCTCGTAGATTTGCACACATGTGCAGCATCTATTACTACTTGGACCACATTTTGTGGCCCAACCTCCTCAATAGCCTCCTTGAGGACTTGAAATAGAAAATCAACATCTTTGCAATGCCTTGTACAATTAGTTGCCTTAAGAAAGTATGGGACCTTTGTACATGTAACCATGAATTGATGAGTGGACGATGGCTAATGTCCGTCCACCCATCTATAACTATACTGCATCCAGTCTTCACCCAACATTTCGTCATTTTCTCCATCAACACATTGATCTTGGAATGTGTGGTCCTCAATTTTGTCTCACTTAGCACATATGATGGTCCTCCCATTGCTACCATCGACATCATCTCCCTATAATACAAAGATCGAGCTACATGAAATGGGATGCCATTGGCAAAGAAGAACTTGCCAATGGCATCATCTATCTCATCCTTCAGTTGCACATTGAACAAATCAGCTATGGGGTCACTTTGAGTTGCAATTTGCATTTCCCCTTACCCTCTCTTGCATGGGCATTGGAAGAAGAACCTGGTATCACTCCTCTCGTCTGCAAAGTATGACTAGAACTCTGTGGCCAACTTTGCTGAACATGTGCCCTGCGAGACAAAGTAGTAGGCATAGGTGTAGCTGCACTGTCATCAAGAACACCCCATAGCTTATTTATATCAACTTTGTATTTGAGGTTTGCCGGTTGCGCCAAAAAAGAACATGTATCCACACCTTTACCTCAAATAAAAAGGTGTGCATGAACTCAAGTAATGCTGCCATACCATTCTAGATCACAAAATTGGCACTTCCACCTCCTTGTGCCACCAGATGTCCTTGGCCTGCTTGTTAATTTTGTTGCAAACTGTCTGAGAGGAGACTTACAATCAAAGGGACCCCTAGCACACTTTGCTAGTAATGTGGAGGGGCACTCTATAGCACTTGCTGCACTTGCCATGGAACTAGTTTGGGCTTCAAGCTCAGCCCCATGGTCACCCCCCTCAGCCTTAGGTTCATATTTAGATTCAGGCTCACTATGAACCTCTCCCTCATCCTCACTCATGTCATGAGAGCTCATTGTGACATTGCAATAAACAATATAAATTCTATAAGTGCCTAGTTGTAGCCTAGTTTAACAAATTTGAAAATAAAATTTAAAATTTGATGTCGATTCTTGATGACAAAATGAAAAATGAATAATGAACATTGAAATGAATCTATGAATATGCATTTGCAGCCATGTTTATGGAATTATGATTAAATATTTCAAGTTAGCATTTGGTTAGTTTGTTCAAAGATGCTTCTTCCATGTGTCTTTGCAATCTTAAGATGCCTAGAGAGCATTGAAAATCACATACTAGTCTCTACCTTGGGTTTTGTACGGGGGAATGGCTTCTTGTATTTGTAGATTGCTATTTCCTTTCACGTTGAGCCAACAATGTCTTGTGCGGAAATGAGCTTGGAAGGTGCGGACAAGGGTCCCTTGTAACTTGCATTTGTCCTTAACAAGTATGGAAGGGAGCCCCTTTGGGTTCAAAATCCTAACTACCGCATTAATGGTAGTCATTGGCTCCCTTGTAGCATGCCATGTTGGATGTCCATCTGGTTTGGTTTCAAAAGTATGGGGATGAATCTCAATGCTAGGTGGAATCCCTCAAGGAGTTTTGATGAAGCTTTGTGCATTAATGGTATTCTTGACGTGCAAGGTGGTAGGTGCAGAGGGATAATGAAAAATTGTGTGAATGTTGAAGTTTGAAGGTTGAGGTTCGTGACAAGGGATGATTGCATGCAAAACTTTGAAGTTGCAATAAGGAGAGGAGTTACAGAGATGGATGGTCAGGAGGCATGATAGTAGGGGTAAGTCTGACATCCTGATGGGGATAAAGAGAAGCAACAGACTTGAGAAGGAAGGTATGTCAGGAAGGGTAAATTTGCCACTCTGACCACTTATATAGACTCATGAGCTTTCTTGTGCCTCAACACTTGGACCCATGGGGTATTTAGGTTGACGTTTGGGAGATGAAAGGGAAAGATTTGCATGCAAAATAGGATAACAAAAAACATAGAAGTTAGGAATTGGGCATTTTGCTCCATTGCTTGAGTTACATGGAAAGGGGACATGACAAGTCTGTCTTGCCTAGAGTTGCTTTCCCTCAAGCAACCGCAAGCTTGGGTCATCCAAAATTTGTGGGCCTTCCTATGTCGCATCCTTAGCGGGATGATTCTTCCATTTGATTAGGTACTCAGTTATGCTTCATCCTCTCAATTTCCTCATTTTGGTCTCTATGAATGCCTCAAAAACCTAGATGAGTTTTTCCCTTATTGTCTAGTGGAGGTAGCTCTAGGGAAGGTTCGATGTGTCTACCCAATGCCTTCTTCAAGCAAGATACATGGAATATATTATGAGTTTTACTTTCTTTCGGAAATTTCAATCTATTGGCTACCCTACCCACTTGCTTTAGGATCTTGTAGGGCCCATAAAAATGAGGGTCGAGTTTTTCAATTCCACTTTCCTTTAAGGAGGATTGCTTGTACGGTTGCAGTCAAATAGACACCAACTCTCCTATTTCAAAAGTCCCCTCCATTTGATGGCCATTAACATACATATTTTTCTGATTCTATGCCTATTGGAGGTTGTTTTTGAGTGATTTCAAAATGTCATTCTTGTTGGATCGAGTCACTTGCCCTTGGGACCTTGCTATTAGAACATAAAAGGTCAACAATTTTTTTGGCTTCATACCCATATAACTCCAGGAAGGGTGTCATCCTAACAGACATGTGATGAGTAGCAATATAGCAATGCTCCCCTAGGTGAAGCCATTTGATCCACTCCTATTCGCTCACTACATGGTTTCTTAGACACCCTTCCACCCATTTATTTAATATCTTAGTTTGTTCGTCCGTTTTGGGGTGGTAGCTAGTGTGGGGCGTTAGTTTGGTTCTTGTCTGTCAAAAGAGCTCTTGCCAAAAATAAGCTCAAGAACCGACTATCCTTGTTGCTCACAATGTTCTTAGGCAATCAATGAAGCCTAAACACTTCCTTGAAGAACACTTTAGAAACTTGTGGTGCCTTATAATTTGAGGAAATGGCAAAGAAGTGTGCACACCTGGCGAGTTTGTCCACAAACATGTATATATAGTCCTTTCCTTTTACCTTATGGAGTCCCATGATGAAGTGCATTGAGACCCTCTTCCATTTCTACTTAGGGATTGGTAGGGGTTGTAATAGTCTTGTTGGAAATGACTGCTCTCTTTTGTTTTGTTGGAAAATGACAAATTCTCTAACGTTTCTAATGACACTACCTTTGAGCCCTTTCCAAGTGAATCTCTCTTTGACTTGCTTGTAAGTTTTGAAATACCCTTGGTGGCCTGCCAAGGGCAAGTCATGGGCAGCCCTCATAATTTTTTCCTTCATCTTCAATTCTGGTACTAAATAAATCCTATCCTTGTAGACGATGAGTTCGTCGGATACTAAGTACTTGTCATCCAACAACTTCCCTTCTAGAATATTAGTAGTAAAGGTATTCTTAGTGTATTATGTTATTGATATCGACCTTCCAATTTGTAGAGATGTTGGAAATTGAGTTCAATGTAATGTCCCTTGTTCGGGATTACGCTTGATTTTTCCCTAGAATCACAATTTCAATTGAAACAAGAGGTGTAATATAGTTAGACTTTAAACCTTTACCAATAAACATGTCCTTAGCTAAAGTCTTGGATTAGGTCCTGCAATCATGTGAGATAACATATAATTCTACCAATGATTCAATAAGAGTTAGGATCCATATAATGCATATATATTATGAATTATGAATTATTTCATTCCATTTGAATAAACCATTTAAGAAATCAAGAATCAATAGGGCTATTCCTATAGTCCACCATGATGGGGTTGGAGAGGAAGCATGTTAGGGAGCCCTAACTTCACCACATCTAAGCCCAAGAGCGCGGAGTAACCATACTTGACCCCTTGGCCCCAAACGGGGAGGAATTCTTGTCCATCCCGCATGAGGTGGTCTACTTAGAAGGGGAAGACACACCTGCATCCCTAATCATTACTCCTCAATAAGACGCCCTAACTTCATCACATCTAAGTCCAAGAGCACGGAGTAACCATACTTGACCTATTGGCCCCAAGTGGCAGGAACTCTTGCTGCCCCAACATGAGGTGGTTTGCTTAGAAGGGGAAGACACACCTGCTGATCTTATTGAGGTTCCTCCTTAACCCTTTCATGATCGCTTATAGGAGGTTCAAATAAATAAAAATGATTACAGAGATTAACTACTATCATCATAGAGAATTGATAGACTATACATTCAATTATAAAATATAGACAGACTATGCATATATATATATAAACTCAATCTTATTATTATCTTGTGTACCACAATTGAATAACCCTGCTGTAATCTACTGATATTTCCAATCTGATTGAAATATCAGAGTTGCAGATTGCTCGATCTTCTAATAGATGTCGATAGCACTTTTATTCCCCTATTCGATCTGTTTTAATATTCAAAAGATATTGCTTAAAGAGAAATCAATAGATTAAGTTAGATGAATAATTACTAGTAAGAATTAATAATTGCTGCAAGCATCCTTATTGCATAATCATATATATTCCTTTTTGATTTATCATTGATCTTCATTTATCTCTCCTTGAGCCAACTTCTTCTTCCCACATATTTCTTCTTCCAAATCTGAGTATATCATATTAACGTATCTGCTGCTATGCTCCAGAAATACTCCTGTTTCTGTCCTTATTCGCTGTTCATATATCTGCCTTAAAATCTGATTATATTCCATTCTATATATTTCTGCTCAATTGATATTCATTCTTCTTTATTGATATGTCTTTATTTCTGTGCTAGATCTCCCTATTCCCCTCCCCTTAAGAAATGATCTTCATTTTATATCTATCTCCTAAGAGACATAACCCTTTACAATTCCACTGCCTTTTGATAACTTAATTTTAATCCATTTTATTCTCAACATAATCACATCATTCTGACTAACATAATCTTTGCTTCTTAAATGAATCGCTACACTTCATAAAGTGTTGCTACCTTTTCATAAAGTAATCGATCCCTTTCATAAACTAAATGCTGCTCATTATGACATTAATTACTGCTCTATATTATGCATGATCTTTGCCCTGTTAAACATAATCATTGGTCTTGTAAACTGTAATCGCTGCCTCTTTCCTTTAATCCTTAATCGCCGCTCTTTTCAAAATATAATCATTGTTCTTACAATAATATCGTTGCTCTTATGAATCACTGCATTTAGACTTGTTTTCTTCTTAATAATCTGCCTTCAATATTATTTTATGTTTTATATTAATATGTTAATATTTTTATATTTTAATCTTTTATAATATTATATTATAATAATATTAAATTGTTAACATTTATATTTATATTTCCAATATTTATATTGTTATTTATTTTATTTATTTATGTGGATCTCAACGCTTTATACTTTAGTGTTGTAATTTTGTGGGCATGACATTCAAGTTGGTCTTCTAGATAAAACATCAACAATAATGTTTCTTTCCCCCTTAATGTGCTTTATATCAAAATTGAATGTTTGAACGTTTGAAGTTTGCACACCCATTTTTTCTATCACTCATTTTAGTCCTTTTGGCCGAGGAAATATTTCAAGCTATTGTGATTTTTCTTGGCCACAAATCTTCCCCCAACCAAGTATTGCCTAAACTTTGTCAAGGCATGCATGATGGCCAACATTTCTTTATTGTAGATTACGAATCTCCTTTTTGCCTCCTTGAGTTTCCTATTCTCAAAGGCAATGAGGTGCTTGTTTTGAATGAGCATGACTCCAATTCCCTCTCTAGAAGCATCACATTCCAAAACAAAGGGAAGGGAAAAATTAGGAATAGCTAACACTAGGCACGAGCTCATTACCTCCTTCAACTTGTCAAAAATTTGTTGTGTTGCTTCTATCCACTTGAAGGCTCCTTCCTTTGTTAGGTTTGTTAAAGGGGTGATGAGTTGTGAGTACCCTTTAACAAATATTTTGTTGTAATTGCAAAGGCCAAGGAATCCTTGCAGTTGTGTTAAAGTCTTGGGTGGAGGCTAGTCCACAACTGCTTTGATTTTTTCTAGGTCTGCTTGCACTCCCTTTGCATTAAAGACGTGCCTAGTTGATGAAACCAAGATAGTCTTTTGAGTGTTGTTGTGAGTGGTATTGTGCTCGTTGGCTTCTGAAGTGCTTCCTTCACCAACCTGTTGCTTGGGTATGTTCATATTATTGTTCATTTTGTGAAGCATTTGTGCTAACATATCTAGCATCAAGTCATTTATTTCTACCCTCGTCTCATGACTTTCGTTCCTTTCCCTTTTTGCCATACTACCTTGTTCTGGGACAGTACCAAATTACCAATTGACAAGTCTTCACTCTCTAGTTGCAAGGTGTTCTTTTTTCTAATTTCTCTTAGATGACACCTACTTGCTTATTGGTTGAAATGCATAAAATTTCAGCATGCAAACAAACAATTTCGTAAAGGAATAGGTTGGCAGGAAAGTCGACTCTTATACCAAATTAATGTCCCATGCTAGATTTGGGGCAAAAAATTTTAATAGACTTGAAAGTATTCTAATTGGAACCATACAAAACCTAAATTTGTATCAATGTTTACCCACAACATTACATTCTTATAAAACCATAGATTATATTTATATGACATAGCAGATCCCATGTCCCAAACTTAAGCTTTAGATTATATTATTCAATCATAAAACAATAATCCTAATTTACTCTGCTCGAGTTGAGCACAAATATGGGCACTTCATTTCATTCACATAAATAACAGTAGTTGTATTATATTAAATGGTCGGGAGCACTATACAAAATGTTTCTACCACAACTTAAACAGGGTAAAATACAATCTTCACAAAATAACAACCTGTGATTGCACAATTGCATAACAACAAAAGAGTAACATGAGTTAGAGGTTGTGGAAGAAGTCATTGAATCTGGAAGGAAAGAAGAGGACGAAACTACAGGAGGCACTCTTGCTACACTTTTGGGTGCTCCTAGATACCATCCTTTTAGAATTCGTGGAGTTATGCATGGACAAAAAATTACTATGTTAGTGGATAGTTGTGCAACCCACAATTTTATAGATGAGGGATTGATTGTTAAAAGAGGGTTGGTAACATAAACCTTTGAAGGTTTTAATGTTGTAGTGGTAGACGGCTACACAATTCCTTGTACATAGAAGATTCGACAATTAGACATCACTATGGGAAATCACAAAATTTGTGATGACTTTTATATTGTTGGTTTGGGTGAGACCATATGGTCTTAGGAGTACAAGGGCTACATTACCTTGGGGAGTTTTCACAAAATTACCAAACCATGGAATTAAAACTGAAATCAATCAGGAAGGATATAGTAATTCATGACATTTCAAGTGGGGCTCCTAGGATTGTTTCAGCTAAGAGGATGGAAAGGTCATTTCCATAGTTGCCGAGAGATGCGTCTTAGAGATGGAGACGCGTCTCAGAGACTGGTACCGTCTCCGGAGACGCCTCTAGGAGGCTGGAGACTTCCGCTGAAGTTTCCCGAGTACCTTGCGATCTCCGGTTGCAAAAAATGATGTCTCCTGCGAAAATACCTAAAAAAACTTTAAAGTTTAAACAATTGAAACTTTAAAAATTAAAGCATAATGTATTTGATGTGTCTAAGAGATTAAATTATTGTTTTGAAAGTTCAATGTCATTATATTTTCAGATTTTCTATAAATTATTATTTTTTTAATTTATTTTTATTTTTTATTTATATTAAAAAAAATGCCGTCTCCAAGTACCCCCCGTCTCCTATTTAAAAAAAAAAGCTGTACCGGTACCATTACTAGTCTCCCGTACTAGTCTCCTGGCAACTATGGACATTTCGTATAAGCCAAGTGGCTTGGGCAGCCCATTGTTTAATCACAACTGCATCTTCATCCACTAAACAAAAGTTCTATCATATTGATATATAGTCTGTTTTGGATAAACATAACATGACATTTTAATGATATATCTCTAGGACTACCGCTAGATAGGGGATTTCAGCATATAGTAGAGTTGGAAACAAGTTCTAATCCTGTTATTACCACACGTTATTGCCATCCTAGGGTGCATAAGGAAGAGATAGATAAGGCAATCATAAAGCTTTTAGACATGGGGTATATTAGCCAAGCTCTAGTCCTTTTGCATCTTCTATAGTTTTAGTGAAAAAGAAATATGGCACAATGAGAATGCGCATTGACTACAGGGCTCTTAATAAGAAGACTATCAAAAATGGTTATACAATTCGTAGGATCGATGAGTTGATATAGGAGCTACATGGAGCAGCGTATTTTTCTAAGATTGATCTTAGATTAGGTTATCATCAAATTAAAGTTAGGGATGAGGATGTTCATAAAACATCTTTTGGTTGTCATTATGGTCTTTATGAATTTATGGTCATGCCCTTTGGCTTGGCAAATGCTCCAACAATCTTCCAATCTTGAATGAATAAGTTATTCAATGCACAATTAAGGAAACTTGTTTTGAATAAGTTATTCAAAGCACTCTTGAGAAAATTTGTATTGGTAACATTTTGGTATACAATAAAACATGGGAAGATTATTTGAGACACTTAGATGTGGTTCTTCGCATTTTAGAAAAAAAGTCATTCTATGCAAAAGAATGCAAATGGGAATTTGGAATGACTGGAATTTTATGCTTGGGACAGATTATTAGTGCATAAGGGCTCCAAGTGGACCAACAAAAAATACAAGCTATCAAGGATTGGCCACCTACTAGAACCTTGACTTGGCTAAGAGAATTCTTTGGCCTTTGCAGTTAGTCTAGGAGGTTTGTCAAAGGTACCATTGGTTGATTTGAAAAAAAAGGGGACTTTCTCTTGGCTATAATTAGCACATAAAGCTTTCAATAAGCTCAAGGAGGTTATGAGCACACGTCCAATGTTGGCTGACCCAAAATTTTCACTTCCCTTTAGAATGTCAGCTTTAGGAGATGGAATTGGAGTGGTTTTGAATCTTTTGATGCAAAATGGACACCTTGTTGCTTTTGAGAGTTGGAATCTCAAGGAAATGGAAAGAGGCTTCTCCATTTATGATAGAGAAATGTTAGCCATCATGTATGCTTTGGACAAATTCTGATAGTACTTAGTTTGTGGAAAGTTTGTAGTGAAAATAGACCATAATAGCTTGAGGTTCTTTCTCAACCAAATAGACTTGAATGATAGACAAAAAAAATGGGTGAGTATCAAGCCTGTGATTTTAATATAGAGTACATGAAGGGCAAGAACAATAATGTTGCAGATACTTTATCTAGAATGCCAATATTAAACTCTACATCTGAAATCTTTGCTGATTGGAAAGTGATCATCATAGTAGAGTATGCAAAGAATGCATTTGCTACTGAAGTTCTTGAAGGGAAGGTATATGATGATAAGTACAAAGTAGCAAATGATCTAATCCTTTATAAGGATATAATTTATCTTATACCAAAGTAAAAAATCAAGCATAAGGTTTTGAGGGCAACACATGATACACCTTTGGTAGGGCACCCAGGATGCTTCTAAACTTACAAATTAGGGAAAGATTTTCATGGAAATGACTCAAAAGGGATGTCCTTAAACACATTAGGGAGTGTGTTATGTGTCAAGAAAATAAAACAAAATAGGTATTTCATGTTGGTCTACTGCAGCCCATTTCAATCCCAAATCAGAAATGGGAGAGCATCTCTATGGACTTTATTAGAGGCCTCCCAACGGTTGATGGTAAGGATTCCATATTTGTTGTGATAGTTAGACTCACTAAATTTGCACATTTCTTTGCAATATTTATAGAGATTAAGGCACCTTAGGTAGCTGATTTATTTTTCAGAGAAGTATTTAGGCTTCATGGGTTGCCCAAAAACATAGTGAGTGATAGGGACAATAGGTTCCTCATAATCTATTGGAAGGAACTTTTTTGTTTGGCTGGAATAGAGTTAACTTCCAACACTAGTTAGCAGCCACATATAGATGGCCAAACAAAGATTGTAAATAAGTGGGTAGAAGGTTATTTGAGGAATTACGTAGTAGGGAAGCAGTATGCTTGGATCAAATGGCTCCATTTTGGAGAGTATTGCTACAATACATCAAACCATGTCTATTGAAATGCCCCCCTTCATGAATTTATATGGTTATGACACTTTGTCCTTTATTGATTTGGTTCTAGTGGATAGTAGAATGCCAGAAGCCAAAGAATTGGTCAAGAAAAGCCAAGAAATCTTGGAGTCACTTAAGGAGCCAAAGACTCGGTCAAGAAAAGCCAAGAAATCTTGGAGTCATTTAAGGAGAACCTCCAAAGAGCTTAATATCAGCAGAAGATGTATTTTGATTAGCATGGTATTTATAGATCTTTTGAGGTTGGAGACTTAGTATTCTTGAGGTTACAATCTTTTAGGAAATTTTTTCTCAAGAGAAGAGGAGTAGAGAAGCTAAAACCTTGCTTCTATGGACCTTACAGGATCAGTTGAAGGGTTGGATAAGTAGCTTATGAACTAGAGCTGCCAAAGAAAAACAAGATCTATAAAGTTTTTCATGTTTCATGCTTCAAAAGGGCATTGGGGCAGCAGATCATTCCTTCCACAAAATTACCTTCTCTTGATGATGAGGGTAAATTGGTCTTGGTTCCAAAAGTAGTTATTGATACCAGGGAGAGGATATTGAAGAATAAAACTATTACAAAGAATTTGATACGTTGGGGGAATGTTCCCCATGAAGATGCTACATGGGAGAATGCAAAGATTCTTGAGCACCCAATTCGAAATTGCTTGAGGGCAAGCAATTCTTGGAAGGGTGGACTGTCATGTCCCCATTTCCGAATTAATTTAATGGGGAAAAGGCGAAAAGATGTAGCTTATTTCAGATTTCCTGTAGGCTAAGAGGGTTTGAGTGGGAAATGTTTTAATAATGATATATTAAGTTCATCCTTGGTACTTTATTCCAAAATATCAAAAAGGGTAACTTAACTATTATTATTAATTGTTTTAATTAAAACTCACTTTAATGGTTTATTAAAAGACTTTAATTAAATTAGATTTATTTTCAAAGGGAAAAATAAACCTAAAATGGAAAAGCCCTATGATAGAAGAATGTTCCAAAAAGAGGATTCATTCTATTCATTTTGAAAATCAAAACCCTTATTTATAGAGCTTGGAAAATTTGTTCATCTTTTTTCAGAGGAGAAAAACCTCAGTTTCCAGAGGATTAAAGGATGAAAACTCTTTGATCTCCCTAGTGGTGATTCCATACAGGAATCATATTGTGCTTAGATTTAAGATTTTCTATTTTTCTATTGCTGCAGTATCTGCGCTATAGTAGATTTGTACTACCTCAGTACCCTAACTGCAGTAAATCCGTATTGCTATAGTACCCGTGCTATAACAAATCCATCTTGGTACAGTGAAATCTGTACTGCTATAGTGAAATCCGTACAACAATAAGAGGTTTTTGGGACTGAAAAGCCAGTCATAAAATTCAGAAATCAGGCATACAAATCAGTCTCTAAGCTGTACAGCTACAGCAGTTGATAGAGCTTCAAAAACCAGGTTTTAATTAATTTCTTTGAAATTATAATCATTTTGAAAATTGATTGTAATCATTCTACTTTGACAAAAAATTAAATAAAGAAGGGTTTCATTGAAATTATAAATTCTTCTGAGCAATGATTATACTCGTTTTTTTTACAAAGAATAAATAGAAGGGTTTCAAAGGAATTGCTATTTGCACAAATAAATCAGAAATTTACTTTTTGCCATTTATATTCTTTGTTATTCCACATTTTTGTAGTGATTGGTAAACAAAAAAAATCACTGGATTATCAAATATCTAGAAATGGGATATTAAAAATATCATGTAATTGTGCATCGAGAATGAATGATGCAATATGAGCATAGAACTGTAGTTTGTGCCTTGGTGAAATGCTTTCTGGGAGTCAACCTATGCATTAAAGATGACTATGTGAAGGTCTGTAATTTGTGTATAAGAAAATAATATAATTTTTCTTGAGGAAACCTCAAGTAAATATATGTACTCTTGATTATTTGTGCCTCCATATAGGAGTGCACCATTGCTTGAAATATTTTTAAGCTAAATCAAGCTACACATGTGATTCATATCTTGCACCTTTGTGCGACACTCTTTATTTGTATCTAATTGTTGCCCTTGATTCATATGAATGCCTTGCACCTCGGTTGAGGAGTGTACAATTGCTATGCATGAATGTATGGTCTAAACTGTAAGGAGCCTATGTGAGCATCTATTTGGAGGCATGCAACTTTGAGGATGAACATACAATTGTTAGCAGTTATTGGATGGAAGTATTATATGTGTTGTTATATTTGCACAATGAATAATGACATACTTTTTCATTAAATGATTACATAAAGGATATTTTTTTTGATACACAAGATGAGTATTTTATTATTAACATTAACAAAACTACAAACGTTTGCTAAGCAGGGATTTTAGATTTCCACCTCCAAAATACAACCCGAGAACCTCCAAACCAGCAAAATTCATCCACGGAAGACCAAACTACAGAGAAACACCCAACCCTACCAATCCCACAGTTACCCCCGACCAAAATTAAAGTAAAGAAAAATGGCCATTTTAATGGCTATGCTACGAATATAGCACCACCCACGCTATGACAAAAACTAAACCAACCCCACACAGACCAGAAAAAACCCTGAACCGAAGCCAAACTTATAGAAAACCATTAGCTTTTGTAAAGGCCTCGAAATCCTCTGCCCATTCAACGCCACTGACCACCAACAACCCGGAAAATTTCTTTAGAAACTCCACAGCCACCGCCACTATCATCCGATGCCTCATGAGACCCAGACCGCGCAAATCCAGGAGAAAAGGATAAATCTTCACAGTCTCGTCCGGGCATCGAAGCAACTCCAAATCGCAAGGCCTCGGGAAACCCTTGCCTTCAATCACTACTCTAAGAACCTCATCCACCCCTTCCACCAAATCTTTCCTAAACATTTTTACTAACAACACCTTCGGCTTTGCCTTGGGAACTTTGTTATCTAGGAGAGAAGCCAGAAAACGCGAAGAAACGTGCAAATTATCCCTCCCATACTCCTTGCTTTCCAAATGACCGGAGCCCAAAATCATCTTGACGGCCACGACGACCAAGGGATCATTGTTGAGCAGAATGTGCTTCAACCTTTGATCCGTAATCTCCCTGAAGGAAGTCTGCCATGCCTTCGACCGCAAAGAAATCGGAGTATCCGCCCCAAATCTTGCCAAGCCATCCACCGAGACTTCAATAACGAATTTCAAACACTTCGCCATCGATGCCCCTGCACTACCCGCACCCAGAAGAAAGGAAGGAGAGAAGCTCACAACCACCACTCACACCAGCAAAGAAAAAAACTTGAACAAACCTTGACATGAACTGTCAATAAATATAACTCCATTCACAAGGCTGCCGCCACCCAAAGCAAATGGTACACCACCAAACGTGCAAGATGTCCTTGCCATGAGGAGTAAATCCCTCAGGCGATATATGCACTCAGCTCTAAACATTGGTTTGGGTGCCAAAATTGCCTCCAGCTAGCCTCCGTACAACTGCGACAAGACTTCCCAGTACCATCACTTGCCATGATAAAAAATCCAACTCAAACTGCATAACACCAACAACCCTGCCATCGTGGCAACGAATGCCACCACCCCTAAAACAACTTGGAGGGACGCCCACTCTACCTCCCACTTAAAAGATATTAAGGTTTGGGCCTTGGTTGTTGGCACTACAGGCAAGAAGCCCCACTAGTTCACCAAGGAGCTGCCCCTTAACACCAGGGTAAGCAAACTCCATTGTTGATGCGGTAGAGAGCGATCCCGTGAGGTTTGAACCTTGGTTGCTGGCTCTACAGGCAAGAAGCCCCACCATTTCACCAAAGGGTCGCCTCTTTTAAATAAAGATATTAAGGTTTGGGCCTTGGTTGTTGGCACTATAGGCAAGAAGCCCCACCAGTTCACCAAGGAGCCGCCCCTTGACACTAGGGTAAGCAAACTCCATTGTTAACGTGGTAGAGAGTGACCCCGCGAGGTTTGAACCTTGGTTGTTGGCTCTACAGGCAAGAAGCCCCATCATTTCACCAAAGAGTCGCCCCTTGATTACGTAAAGGATATTGACAAAATATGCTTTGATAAATTCTTATGATACTTTGCAATGTTGTATTGAGTACTACAAGTGATGATAAATGAATATATCTTCATCTTTATAAATGTTGGCTAAGGTTGCATGGCAAGGTTTAGGTGTAGGCCCTTTTGTTAGCGCATGTAGGAACCCTAGTGAGTAATTTAGTTCACACCAGCCCTTTTATGTTATTAAGCCTCCTAAATGGTAGTGCAATACAATTTTCCTTGATTAGGAAGCTTGCTAGTGAAGCCCACTCCTTTTCTATGGATGACTCCATGAGAAATGATTCTATGCTCACAAGCATCGGCCTCTATAACAATAGAATGATCTTAACCAAGGATGGTTATGTCGTATGGGCTGACCTAGTGACATATGGGACTCGCAAGGTAATTGCATAATATTACCCTATGCTAGGTTGAGTTGGAAGTACCACTTGTGTGAAGTTTAGTAACCTATCATCTAGTGCAAGTGTGTTACTTGCTAGGTTAACCTTGAAATATCTTGTGAGAATTCTTGATGGACCTAACTCAGGAGATTGGATCATAAGTTGCTTGTGCAGTGGTAGGACCTAGAGTGAGTCCTTAGGATTGTGTGCATTGATGCCTCGAGGTACATTCCTTACCTTTTGGAGTCCCTTGAGTAATGTTGTAAAGACTCTTGAGTGGTTGTACACCACTTATAGTTGGCTTGCAAGCTTTGGGATTTGACACATGCTACAAAATGGTTGCATAGGATCTATAAGGATCTCAGCTATGACCTTGAATGGTGGTGTTGACATCGGAGATGCACATGCCCAACTTATTTAGGTCTAGAGAGCCTATTAGATGTCATTGCAAATTGTCTCAACCTTGTAGCTTTGCGAAAATTGTAGCAGTAGTTCTAGCTTAGTAGTTAGGTCATGCATCCTTGAGGTGACCATGGGAATCTTTATGCTTGAAGCACAATACAACAAGGTGCATGCCAATGTGCCCTACTACCCTTTGCACAAAACATCCAAGGAGTTCAACTCTACATTTGTTAATATTTTTTGTGTGGGTGTGACATCTTTGCTAGTGTTGTAGATGGTTGTTTCATGGGTAGGCTCTTGTGTGGGCCAAGCACATGTTCGCTGGTTATTGCCATCTTATGCTTTCAAAATGAAATTATTATCTCTGTTTTATTTTCCGCATGTGCTTTTCTAATGTTCTGATGGGGGGATCAAGTGACCTTACATTAGTTATTTTTTCATGATTTTAATGATCTAAAGAATCCTCCAATAATATGATTTTCTTAAGTATTTCAAATTTCTGTTCCTTACAATACTTATGCATAGCATGCCTTATGTTTGGATTCCATCTTCTGAATATGAATTCTATTTCATGATTTTTCTTGTTAAAGACACATAAATAGTGGCTTTGTGCTGCCTTGGTCCATACAGCTGCAATATTTATTCAATGGAGTTCTTTTTTTGAACTATATCGTGCACATGCATGAATCCATCTATTTGGCGAGGCAGCATTATATTGTGAAAATTTTATTGCTTCTATATCTCTTATTGATGGAAACAATGGAGCAGAAAAATATCAGTTCATGACAATGGCTGAACAGTTGAAGATTGAGTGATCTCCAAAATAAACACCTTTTATATTGAATTGCACTAAACATGCAATTGCAGTTTACCAATGCAAAAGTTACATGCTGCTTTTTGATCTCGACAATGTGCTTAGTTTTTGTCTGGTTTATAACTTTTTTTGTCAGCATATAGTAACTAGTCTAATATCAAAATGTCTATATGTCCTTGTCATTCATGATTATTGCATATTTTCTCATTAGTTCTTGTAAAGTTTGCCATTTTCATCGATCCCTGTTTGTTTCCATTGGTAACAAGTTTCAATGGCTAAGATACAAAGATGCCATTCAAAAAAGCACAAGAAACTGAATAGAGGAGTTTTGATGTTGCATTCAGCTAGTCAAAAAGTGCTATTTAAAATGATGGAGATACTGAACAAATATTTGATTTGGTGGATCATTTCAGCGAATTGGGTAATTGGGGCCTAAACCTCCTCTTGTTTCCCTAACAAACATAAATAAATTGAAAGGAAGCAAGGGCACGGAAATGTTTCATAATCTAATCTTTGAGGAGAGGTATGTGCAAATAAATTAAATCATTGTAGTTACAAGGAAAAATTCACAACAAAAATTATACAATAACATAAGTTTACATGGGGAAAACCATTTTGGGAGAATAACACGACACTCAAAGCACAAACCAATTGTATTATTAGCAACAAAGGTTACAGTACAATCACAGGGACATGCCATTGCAAGAGTATCACCAACAAGAGATCTGGAGCAATTTTGGTAGCATAACAGTACCTACAAAACTCACCATCTAATCTTCATCTCAAGAATTTAGTAAATAAGAGAAGCAATACACGGAATCATTAGATGGTAATTAGGAAACCATGAGCTAAAACTATCCAATTAATGATGCCCAAATTGCTAGTTAAAAATCCATTGCTCAAATCCCAAGATGAGTCCATAGAATAAAAATAGCATATTCCTTCCACTTGCCATAAGCTCATCATAACCCTTTGGGCAATCTATTTTGGCTCCATTATCTTCATTTAAATATGCCTCATGATGTGTAACCCCCTTTTACAACTCTCTTATATGTCATAGATGCTCATACATTTCCAATATGGTAGGCCCAACTTTAGGAGGCAAAAGCTTTTGATCTGGGAAGCCAATCGAGCCATTTAAATATAAATTTTGTAGAGCTCAAAGAGATTTACATCATTGTAACTAGGGAAATGGTTATGGCCCATTTGGAAATTTGTTTTAGGGAAAAAAATGATCTCTATAGCCCATAAATTGAGTTTTTCTGTTCTATAGCCCAAAAATTGCATTTTTTATGTTCTTAACATTGGGATGCAGGGTTGAGACACCTTTCCTAACATAGACAAAGAACCTAGGTTCCACTTTGCAAAGTTAATAATAAGTATGCACAAATTATGTAACTCAATTACACATCTTGAAACTCAAGTAGGTGAATTTTTCTCAAGGTTTGCAGAAATGTTTGATGTTACCATAAATCAAGAGTTGATACTTCCCTATATTTTAGTTTCTGATTCACTTTCATTATTTTTCTTTAGTATCAATGGTTTAACTTTGTTAATTGAAAATTTCTATTTGTGCATCCTTATTCATTTCATAGCACCCCGTTTATAGCATTTGAAAATGTTTACCGTCAGGTTATGACTTGGCAATGATAGGCATCTTGGGGACCTTAGACATGTGATGTCTCTAATAAATGTAATTCTTGAGGAGATTTATCATAGCAGATAAAAGGCAATATTCATACTTGTATATTTTTGCATGTGCGTATGCATATAGGGAAAGGAATCTTGAAGGAGATATTCATTAATAGAAATGCTGGACTTGTTTCAGGGGACAAAGCTGGATCAGCTTACATTAAGCGTGCAGATTGCCATTTAAAGGTCTGTTTGTCAGTCTTGCATTATGATTCCATTTGTTTTATAGAGTAGGGAAAGTATACTCGCTAAGCATATTATTGATGTTGCACTTTTTCCTCTCAGCTGGAAAGCAAGCATGAGGCAGCTTCAGCATATGTAGATGCAGCAAATTGCTACAAGAAGATCAGTACTCAAGGTTCTATTCCTTTTCCAATGTTTCAGTGAGATTATTTGCTGGAGATGTTAAACCATAAAATGTTTGACCAGTGTACCTATATATTTTGACACTAACAATACTTGAATCTGCATTCAGTGACATTTTTCTAAACAGCTTAAAGTATACCAAAATGCTAAGTCCAAGAGAGACCATACGTATTGGCAGTTTGAGCATGTTGAGATCTACTAAAGTGTTACTGAGCACCTGTAAACTTATAGGTACTCTAAAAGAGTTTATCCAAGTTTGAGCAGTTCAAGATATTATAACCCAGGCAATGGATTACATCATAGCACCAGCTGATCAGTCATCTTCAGTAAATCAATAGTATTGTCTTCTTGCTCGCCTTATAACCTGCAGCCAAAATATTTCTAGTGTCACCATTAGTGTCCTTGTCTTGAGCAACTGAATCACTGTGCAACAGTAAAAAATTATTAGTTGGAACAAAATGAAGGTCTGCATTAGACCCAAGTGTGTCTTCCTGAATACTGATGTCCATGTGCACACAAAATCAGATCCTAGGGTCTTGACTCTCAATAGCTATATTTTTCTCTTGGTCAAATCTCTGAAAATTTTGACTCATTCCAGAACTACAATTGCCAAGGAGAAATAAGTGAAAGTCCTCTGTATACCATAATGAACATAAATCCATCTTCACCTTTTAAGTATGAAACCCAAGCAGGCTCTTATTGACATTAGTAGATGTCAGAGAATTAGACCAGTTCCAGGGACAAAAATGGGTTCATTAAGCATCTAATAGCTGACAGGATACCTAGGAAACCCATAAACAAGAACTATATTTTAATGACCATAGGTCATATGCTGTGGCTCTATCAAAGAACATGGACCGATATTAAATAAAGTGACATAAGGTGCCTCACTAGTAACAAATGTGAGACAATTGCTATCAATAGCATGTCAGTTAAAACCATCATATATGTTATGAACCTGTTTATTTATGCCATCTATTTCCAAAAACACTAGCACTCTCCTGTGCTGCTTGCATCAAAATTTGTTCCTTGATCGTGCAAATTGCAAAATACTTTTCAGATTTTGTTAAGGATGCCAAACCCAACTCCATTTGTCACAATGTATATGGTGGATTAAGAAGGGGAAGGCTAGGGGCAAAGTACAGCCTATTGCTTTCTCTGTTGTCTGTCTTGAGAAAGCTGTAGTGTTCTTCCACAAGAAACTGTAACTGAAAAGACACTTGCATTGACATATGGTATAACTTTAATTTACTGAAAACGTCAGTAAGGCTTCTGCTATCCTTTTGAAACATGTCTATTCTTTTCTTACAAAGAATCCCTTAGCCCTGAGTAGAAACAACCTAATTTTTTCTTTTAGATTATCATTCTGCAATTCTTAAAATGATCTGTTGAGATATCCTCTCAAGTAACATATCTCTTCACAAACAGCTTCCAGCCAACCAAAACATCATTACAAGCAGTATTATATGAGTAGTCAAATGAAAATTGTTCCAAAGTTTCGAGTATAGTTATATATATATATGTAAGTATGTATGTATATTGTAGCAATCATATTATTATTTATTCTTAATTAAAAACTTTATATTTTTAAAGTTGCATAGCCATTGTATAATTTTTTATTTTTAGTTTAAAAATACACACACACACACACGCACACACACACACCATTGTATAATTTTTAAAATTTTATATTGTATTATTTATCTATCTATATTATATAATATGATATAATAATAATATAAGCGTTTCTGCTATTGGCTTCCTTTCATGCATAGGAACAATACACTATTAAGTAGTAATTCTATTAATTTATAAACTTTGTACGTGACATTCTCTTGAATATATATATATATGCACACACACACACTCCATTGTATAATTTTAAAATTTTTATATTGTTTTATTTATCTATCTATATTATATAATATGATATAATATAAGCATTTCTGCTATTGGCTTCCTTTCATGCATAGGAACAATACATTATTAAGTAGTAATTCTATTAATTTATAAACTTTGTACGTGGCATTCTTTTGAAGGAGATCTATCTTCCTCTATCTTATTCTGTCTCCTTTCTAGCTACCTACCGTATGAATTTAAAATGCTTTAGAAGGACAAGAAATGTTTTGGAAGATGAAACAATTGCTCTTCCTTGCCTCTTCACCATCAAATAGTTATTGTGAGTTGTATCAAAATTTAGTTGTTGAATCTGGTCTATTGCTTCTCATCCCATAGGTTGCTTACCCTTGACTTTGCAAAGGAAACCCCTTGAATCATATGGGGGGATTTGTCCCAAAAAACGTTAACAAAGATTCGACAAAGTCATTCTAGTATAGGAAATGACTTGTGGCACTAGAATAGTTTGTGCAATATACGCTGGAGGTACAATATTGATCTTCATGGTATCACAAACTTGATAAATCTGTTCAACATTACTTTAAGTGTAGACTATAGATTGTAGAAGATGCTACAAAGTCATTCTAGTATAGGAAATGTCTTGTAGCACTAGAATAGTTTGTGCAATATACGCTGGAGGTACAATATTGATCTTCATGGTATCGCAAACTTGATAAATCTGTTCAGCATTACTTTAAGTGTAGACCATAGATTGTAGAAGAGGCTTTGGTGAGAGAATTAATTTAGATTTTTTTATCTTGGGTGCATTGGTCTCTTAGCTGAATCAGAACATAATACAATTTTTTTCAACAAAAGCAAAATTCAAAGGAAGCAATTCTGGGTTTCCATTTATCATCATTTTAGATTACAACTCAGGTTTTCTGAGTCACTTTTTGTGATTGTTGTGCAATCTTCTTGGTTGTCAATTTTACTTATCCATTTCATTTTGTGTGTGAATTTATGATCAGATTGAGATTGTTGATTGCACTTTAATCTATGCTATATGCATTTATCATGAAATGTATAAGTAGTGGGACACTTACTTGCATATCATTTAACAAAGGTACCATTGGGATAGTCATATCTCAATAGGACATTCTCCTTCCAAGTTTGTTACATATGGATTCTGAACTTTGGTGCCTTATGACGTTTTGGTTGATCTTCCAACTTCAAATTGTTGCTGTTTTAATCAGAAATGCAAATTAACAGAAAATTCAACACAGTGAACAAAGAACACAGAATTTATCCTAGGAAAACCCTCCTTCTCGAGGGAGAAAAACCCAGCCAAAATACCTCTCTTATATATTGAATTTAAAGGAGCAGAAATTTGCTTACAATCTTGGCCACACACAAGGCCGATATGATGCAATAAATAATTGCACCTCACTTAGATGCAAATACACAATTATATGATCTCTCCTTAATGTCAATCTGCGTTATGCAATAAAATGATCTGCTATAGAAGCACGAACTCCTTGATAAGTGCAAATGTCTCGAGTATAAAATCGATGATAAAATGAATGAGCATCTCCTTCCATATATACAAAGTAAGGTGGCTCTTCACAAGCAAGGCGACTCTTCACAAGTGTCGGCCTCATTCAAGAACCAAGGCAACTTTTCATCTTGGGTCTGCCTTTAAAGTAATATTTATATATCATTTATTATTTCGATTTTGAGAGAAGGATATCTCTCGCAGCTAAAACATCAACACAAATATGTCCCACTAACAAAAGGAGCAAGACAATGTTTCTTCATTTGTGCAGAATTTGGCCAAGGTTTATTCTAAAGTTAAGGGCATCTCTAGTAGACTTGATCCATGTTAAAGGCTCTTCATTATTGGCATTAAGTATCTTGTTCTTTTCAAGTTGGTAATTGTGTTTCTCTTTTCTTGGATAGGCAGCAGTGTCATAACAAACAACATCACACATTGAAGTCTATCAACGCGGACCTTATTCTATTTTCCAAGATTGAGCCTAATTATATTTTTTAGGTTCGGGTTTAACCTGGTATCCAAGATGTTCTTTATATGAGCCAACTCAAATTGTTTGAGCCATCATACTTAGAGGAGGTTTCCTTCATTTATTTTAAGGTCGCCCTTACAAATTTTTAACAATTGTTGGCTGTGGAAACTTTTTGGATCTCTATATGTAAACTTTGTCCCAGCCCTGTTCACATTAACTGCATCTAAGCTAGACTAACTAAAATCTCATTGATTGCATGTAAGTTAGGATAACTAAGCTGGAATTACAAGTTTTCATTAATCATTCTGTGGTTGCCACTGCATATTTTAAGCAACCATAGGCTGAGGATACTTTGTTTGATATCTAGTATCTATATGTATTAAGTGCATATAAGTTAGACTACATGGAATCTTATATAATCTCATTGATTGCATGTAAGTTAGACTAACATGGAATCAAAAGTTTTCATTAATCATTTCGTGGCTGCCACTGCATATTTTTAGCAACCATAGGCTGAGGATACTTTGATTGATATCTAATATCTATGTGTATTAACTGCATATAAGTTAAGCCATCTGGAATCTCATTGACAACATGTAAGTTATACTATGGTGGAGTCACACCTAGAAGAATTTTTCATTAACTATTCTGAGGTAGCAACTACATATTTTTAAAAACCATTGGTGAGGATATTTCTTCGATATTGTTAGCGTGGTTTTTGACGCACCAATCAGCGAGAACAAAGTTTACTTAGCGGCACCTATCCTCTCTTGAACAAAGTATTCAACATGCTAAGATAGCGAGTAAGATCATGCTTTCAACTCCAAGGTTCCGATAATGCGAATAGACGCAGTTGGCTTGATGTGATTTTGCTATGTTCTTACGAAGGGACTTACACAATTGTTCAGGGTAATTGCAGTAAACAACAGATATATGCTTTGAAAGGGATTTTGTGCGAATGATCTAGCCTTGAAGTATGAGTTTCCTAAAGCTAACCAAAAGTATGCGGAATTGAATGGCTGCAGAGATTTCGAAATTCTAAATTCTAACCTAAATGCAAGGGATGTTATGCTTAATTTCAATGAACTTCAAACAAACGTTGTCTAGCCTCCTATTGGACAGCTTCGACAAAGTTAGTGCAATCTTCAAAGGATAAAAGGATGTTCAAATCACGATTCAATAATGCAAGTACCATCACAACGATGCATAGCTACACATGAATCTTGATCGAAGTTAAGTATAAAGTATTCCAGTTGACCACGCAAGACAAGCTTACCATCAGTAAGATTGTTAGTGGTATGGATCAAAGAAGCTCACTTACATCAAACATAAGCAACCATATCTAACTATTAGCATGAAAATTGAGTCCTAGTTGAAGTCAAAGGAAGAAGAAACCTCACAAACTACTCACAACAAAAGTTGAATTCACCATCAATGAAATGCTTTTATTATGATTAGCCTTCGTGACAATCTCTTACAAAAATTCTCAAAGGGAGAATTCCCCTTCTTCTTCAAACAATGCAATGAAAACTACTCTAACTCAAAATGTCTACTCTCTATTCTGCTCCAATATCCACTAATTGCTGACTACTTCTGATTCTAACTAGATTACAAATGAGGGGGACTCCCCCTTATATAGCTGGCCAAGTCAAATGGACGGCCCGGATTGAATTACAATGGAGGGCCCAGATCGAGCCACCTCAGCCCTAGACAAGCTTTGCCCTAAAAACCGCCAGAAGGTGGAGGAGTGGTGTCATAAATGATCCCAAAAATAGTAGATTCCTCCTTGACCACTATGGGCAATTAATGCCCACTATCCTTCTAGAAGATTCTCGTCCATGACTCGGATTCCCTTGCTCTTCTCTCTGACTGCGTATGCTACAAATCGGGCCAGCACCTCATCAACTTCCTCTTCATAAATTGCTGGAGTAAGATTAAGCTGATATTCCAGGATAGCTACCATCTGTTCATGTCGATCACAAGATTTTCCCCAAGCCTCAATAGAATCCTGCGTACTCTGAATAATTGCTAAAAATGTCGAAATGTTCTCAAAGTCTAGTTGAGAGAACATCTTCATCTCGGAGAAGAAAGGTTGCAACCTTGCCTTCAATCCGTCAATCTCCACTTCCTCAGGGGCTAGCCTCTTGGTGAACAATGCATCCAATGTATTAAGGATGCCCTCGTGAATATTCCTCATCGCTTTCTTGATTTTGGAAGACTCCACAGCTGCCGTGTCGAAGAAGCCCTTTCTAGTGAATGCAGTTGAATGCCACCCACGAAAATCATACCTGTCCCCAGCCTGGATCACTCCTTCATTCACCAAAGTTTGCATGGGCACATGCATCAAAACAGCAAGGCGAGGAATAGTTTTGTCCTGAAAAATATGGGTGTCTCCCTAAGCTTGCTCGACACCATCCAAGTGCGAAAGGATACCGGATGCATTCTGAAACGATGAGACAAGATCGGCCATGAATTTTTCTGCCTCAGTGCGGACACCGCTTATCCACTTGTCTCCCTCTCGTATAGCTCTCCTCATTTCCTCAAGCCCATTGATTGGCTCTCGTGGTAGCTCAGGCGGAAGTTCTACCACTGGATTCTCTTGAGCAACTGGATGTGCTAGATGTTGCACATATTGGACCAATGCCTTGTGCTCCTTCAATCTTTTAGACTTCCCTTCCTTTTTCACCAGCCTGTCCTTCAACGCTTGGAATGAACTTTCAGCTTCCTCAACCACTTGTACTCCGGAAGGACGTCCCAGTTCAATTGTGGTGACCGTGTAATTTTCTGGCATTGCGTCACTTAAATCATGATCCTCCCTTGGAACAGGAATATGGAGGCTGCGTGAACCGGCCTCATTATTCTCCATCTTCGTATACTTCCTTGCTCTCTTCCTTTTAGGTGATTTACTTGTTTTGTTTAGAAGTTCCTCCATTTCAACTGCCAGGTCAGCATCATCGTCCTGATCCCTCCTGATTGCCTGTGAGAGCCAATTGCGCTGAATGTCGTAAATGATAAGGGGCTACCCTTCAGTTGCCTCCACTTCCCGAACATCCTCTCGAGCAGTATCTTGTTGAGGCTCATCTATCTCCATACATTGATTCCTCTCCTCATGAGCTCCAACCCTGGATTCTATAACATCCTCTTCTTCTTCGAAAACATGATCAAAGTGGGTGTCAGTTTCCGTTTCCTCCCCTTCATCTGGCTGATTGGCACCTTCAGGATCATTGACACTCTGAGTATCCATTTCTCTCGGCATTGGCTGGTTAACCTCTCCAACCTCAAGCTCTTCATTCCTTCGAGCCCTCTGATCTACAAACAGTGAAACTTCGCGCACACTGGAGGAATGGGTCACCAACTGAGTAGATGATGTGTCCTCTGATCCCCGAGGTTCCGGCTGAACAGGTTCCTCCTGCTGTGGTGGCTCCACAACCCGGGCAATTTGTTTCTTCCTTTTCGCCATCACCGGTGGCCTTTTATCACCCATGAGGTCGTACGTGAGGGCAACTGACCTTCTTCTCAATCTATGAACGCGCTCCTCTACCCAAGCCCTTGTAAAAGTCAAAACGGGAATAGACAAAGTGTCTAGATCCGTAATCTCCGGCTCAGCCCAATCTAGTGGTGGAATCGGTGTGTTCTTTACTAATTCATAATCTGGATGAATTGGCCTGGTATCCTCTTCGACTTGATCCGGCACTTGGACCACTTCACATTCTCTGATTAGTTTGAGAGGCAACCTCGAAAACATTCTTTTCCTAATCTCAGCCTCATCTCTAGCATTCGCCCAAAAATCCTCCAAGTGAGCTTTGTGTCTGTACTCTACGCTTTGCACTGTTCCAATCTTTCCCCGAGGATCAAAATCCTGCCGGCTTGTATGAAGAGTCAACTTATAGAACCACAATTCATCTTCAGCCTCTTTGGCTGCCTGCAAAGTAGGGCACTCTTCAAGTGAGTTTCCCAAAACAATGGGAAAGTGCAAACCTCCCTTCTTCTTTCTCCTTATGATTTTGTCGTAGGCCACCAATTGCCTAGACAGCTCAAGCAGTATCATTCTGTTCGTTGGGTACCTCGGTAGTCTGTAGACGTATGAGTCGTACCCCGACAACCTCAAATAAGTAAACTTTGGGAATTGGACGAACCAAAACCCATACTCTTCTATCAACATTTGTGCCTCTTCAGATATTCTCTGTTGCAGCCTTTGCTGAAGGGTCCTTGTGATATACATGGTGAAAGCATCATTTACTCTTTTGAAGTCAGCTGTGTGCGTGAGATGCAACTGTCTACAAGACTCATGAATTTTGAACTGATTAAAACCACAGCCAATTGACTCTTGGTATGCCAACCCTCTGTATTTTGTCATCCGAGCTAGCATGTAGATGACATACGAGCTCATGTAGAATGTTCTTGTTCTCCTCAAATTCTGAAACTGCTCATTGATATTATCGCTGATCATCTGAGCCAAAAAGAATTTACCTCTACACGATTTGTGACCTTTTCACACACATGTTGATCAAGATGGGGACCCCCTATTGCTCCGTTCGGTCTTTTGTTGGGGACTTCTTCTCTCTCCCTTCTGTCTCTTTCGATGTCGCCTTCGAGGGGTTGTGTTGTCCATCAATGGGCTTTTAACATGAAATCACGACCAGAATGCACGGAAATTAGGGTTTTGAACTTTTCGATAGTCGAAGGGGCAAATAAAATTGATAAGTGAAAGTGAACTTAACGTTGTTGTCGGTGTGCTTCAGCCTGACCAATTTTCATGATTCCAAGGTACTTACTATTTTAGTAGTGTGAAATTGAGAACGCTTAAACTATTTTAAATTCGATCATCCTGCGCATTAATTATGTCAATTTGCTTACATACAAATTTGGCCTTGAGACGACTTACTATTTTAGCGGTCGGCTTGCAATTCGGGGGTCCAGATGCAGAGATTTTCTTTGCATGTTGGCATTTTCCTTCTGGGTTTTTCAAGACCTTAGCGATGATATAACATGCAAGACGAGACGACTACTTTCAGGATTCGGCCTTCCAAGGCTATTTTAGGGTTTGCATGTCGGAGTTTCTTTTGCATGTCCGGGTGATTCACGATGGAGTTTTCGAGCTTAGCGATGGTGTGACATGCAAACGATGATTCTTACTCAGTAAGGAACTTGCTATTTTTAGCAGGTGTGTCCCGGCAGCCGCTTCCCAGCAGTTCAGATTCACAAGCCGATCGCAGTGCCACTGAAACGAAGGGAAACAGAGATCATTTGATACGCATGCAATGCAAATTAGGGTTTCCAGCTTCAGAGCCTAAAAATAGGCGTAAAAGGTCAAAATCTTCGAAATCCGGTGTAAACCACCGCGATCAGCGTTCTTCAGGCTATCTGCTGGTGAAATTTCAAGTCGATCGGAGCACTTACTATTTATAGTAAGTCAGATTGGAAACATGCTAAAAATAGTAAATCAAGTGCATGCGTCAGTGTCGGCAGTAAGGTCACGTGGTGAGGAGCGCCTCATCCAAATTTCAACCCGATCAGAGCAGTGGAGCTATCAGAAACATGAGGTTACTATTTATAGTAAACCACCTCCAGAAACATGCTAAAAATAGCAGGGTGACTAAAAATGGCAGTGTCGACAGGACAACGAGGTAGTGAGGATGCAGTGTGCAAAGTTTCAAGTCATTCCGGGCTTCAAAGATACAAATTCAGAAGACTTACTATAAATAGCAGGGTATGAAATACTGGCGAGGAACGAGAAAATTTGTCTAAGTTTGGAACTTCATCCAGTTGCTATGACAAAATGCGCCCATCTCAGCTGGAGGCATAAAAAAATTCTAAGTATGGTGTTCATCCTGCTCAGGGGTCCAAATGCGCCCAAGGCACCAGAAGTCAAAGAAAGTCAACGATCTTCGTCCTGCAGGCATGAGGAAATGCGCCCAAAATGAAAGTTCAGAAAAGTTGAAAATTTTTCTAAGTATGAGAAATCCGCCTCACCCCTCCAAATGCGCCCAACTTGAAGTTTATCCTTCTCAGGCATCAAAATGCGCCCAAGGCAAGAAAAGTCAACAGGGTCAAAGCTTTTCATCCTTCTCCAAGGCCAAAATGCGCCCAAGATCATGCATGTGAAGACAAAAATTGGAAGGTGAGGAGTCACTCTTGAGGCGTTGGAAAAAGTTTATCCTTCACACATACCAAAATGCGCCCAAGGTGGCAAGGAGTCAACAAGTCAACGTTTTCTATCCTTCACAGGCATGAAAATGCGCCAAAGTTAGAAGAGGGTCAACAAAGTCAACAAGCTCGTCCTCCTCACCCTCCTAAATGCGCCCAAATGAGCTCATATGAAGACAAAAATGGGAAGGCGAAGAGTCATCCTCTTGCCAGGCTCAAATGCGCCCATGTTTAAATAGTAAATGGTGAATAAGGGTGGTAATTGAGGTGAAAAATATTGCCAAAGCGTGGTGAAAGATGGTAAGTGTTAGGCGCTCAAGGTGGTAAGTCTTAGATGTCTTCCAAGACGTGTGAGGTGGTGAAGGAAAGTATTAGACGTGATTTTCTTCAAGTATGATAGGCGCCTAAAGCTATAGTGTGTCGGAAAATTTCCTAAGGCGTTGAAAGTGATATGTGTGTTAGAAAATATTTCAAGGTGGTGGAAGTAAAATGCTAAGTATGCGCCTAGGGATGGAGTGAGTGTGAAGTGTGAAAACAAGATACTAAGGCGTGATTTTTTTTTTTTTCCTTAAGTATGCTAGGCGCCTCAAGTAAAAAAATGGAATATTTTAAGTGTGGGAGAATTTTCCAAAGGAGCTTGAACTTCAAAGTGTGAAATACAAGTGAAGTGAAGATAAAATGTACAAGGCGCCTCTGTGAATAAATTTTTTTTTTTAAGTGAAGATGATACTTCTCTCGCTGGCAGATGATCAAATTATTTTCTAAGGGAAATTTTTCAAAATGCAAGATGATTCAAGTTCTTCAAGAAGTCAGAGCAACACAGAGTGATCACAGGCGAAGAACGAATTTAAATGATGAAAATAATATTTTTTCTAAGGTTCAAAATTGAAAACTTAAATGAACCCGTTCGTTGGGTACCCATGGATTCGAGGTGTTCTGAGGAAAATTTTCTTCTGGGTACTGAACGTTCGTGATGAATGATGGATTTCCAAGTCTTCTGAGCTTCGCCGACACTTTTTCAGTGAAGAATTTAATCAGTGCTCAAATTGTGAATTTTCCTAAGGAAAAATTTAAAATTCTCTAAGGCAGAGTGAATAAAATGTGTTTTCAAAATGAATTTTCTTCGAACGATGAATCTGAAGTCAGTTGCCTAGATAATTTTGATTAAATTCTTCAAGGATGAATTTTCCAGAACAGAGGAGAAGTTAAATTCGATTTCAAGTGACAGAGCTCCGGCTGGTGAGTAAAAAATGGTGAATTTAAATTAAATTTTTCGAAAACAAATTCAAAAACGCCAGTCAAAGTCAAGTTTCTAGAAGAATAAGATTCCCGACGACTGGAGACAAGTGTCAGAAACACCAGAGAGGGAAAATTCAAATTCTTGAAGTGGAGTAGTGGAGTTTAATGGCACTAGCTAAAATTAACTTCTTCTAGAATTCGAGTTTTAGCTATAAAATGGAGAAGTTTTTCACTTGTTTTCACAACTGAAGAAGGCGAATTTGCTCTAAGTAAGGCATTGCAGTGAAGAGTTCAAAGTTTTTGTTGGGATTGCTGAGACTAGTTGAGGGTGACGCCTTGAGTTGCTGAAAAAAGTGCCATTGCTGAGGTTGCTGAGGAGGACGCACTTGCTGGTTAAAGACTTGAGTTTGCTGGTTGCTAGGAGCTTGAATTCGAACTTGCTAGAGCTTATCTTGGTTGAACTTAGTGGACGCCTTGACAGCTGAAGAAGTACGCCCTTGCTAGTCAAAGAAGTTTTGCTGAAGTCCAGAGTTGCTTGTGCTAGAGGTACGACTTTGCTAGTG
Organism: Sequoia sempervirens; assembly: GCA_007258455.2. Classification (NCBI taxonomy): domain Eukaryota; kingdom Viridiplantae; phylum Streptophyta; class Pinopsida; order Cupressales; family Cupressaceae; genus Sequoia; species Sequoia sempervirens. Next base: position 15,280 of record VDFB02376400.1, on the reverse strand, counting down.
GCTGAAATTTGATTGAGCTTAGTAGAAGTTGCCAGTTGAAGAGGACGCCTTGAAGTGAAGTAAGTTGCTGAAAGTTTTCGAAGTGTGAGATTGCTGATTGCTGATATGAAGTCATAGAAGTTCAAATTGCTGATTGAGGATAGTGAAGTGAAATCATCAAAGTCTACTTAGAAATCTGTTCTAAGTGTTGGAATTTGAATTTATTCAAGAGAAGAAGCTGAGGTTTGCAAACACGAAAGTTATCGCAGCTTCTAGAATTCGACTACAGCCCCTATACAATGCCTTATTTTATTAAATTTAATTGCTGATGAATGTTTGTTATGTTGCAGATGGCTGAAGCGAGGACAACCGGAAAGGACAATGGTGCCTCCAGGCAAGCTGTGATCAAGAAGCTGAGCAAAACATTCATGCCAGAATCAAAGTTCATTTCAAAGCTGGGCAAGTTGACAGACACTAACCTGGGCTCTGTCAACCTGGAGACCTTCAAGAACAAGCTGTTTGGAATTGGAAGTCATCGGGCTTCGGTCACTTCGCACAACATCGTCCGCAGTGGATTATATGCAGCTGCTGGTTTTCCGCCAGCCATTCAATGCTTTGAGCTGATAATGGAGTGCCCTAATTGCTATGAGAAGGAACACTGGTCAATCACGACACCAGATGGCCAAGTGCTTGCCAACCTTACTCCGGCAGCCATTGGTGAAGCTTTCGGGATCCCGGTGCACAGGAACATGATTTACAAGTCCAGAGAACGGGCTGAGCGGATGTATGCTTCCACATTCGAGAGGTGCATGGACACAATTAACACCCACTGGATGAGCACTCCCAAGCCTTCTCGTGCGAAGTTGCCGAAACAGATCATAGCGGAGGACCTGAAACAAGAATACTGTGATCTTATCATGATGCTGAGCAGGGTTGGTGGTTGCCCACAGTCCTACATTTTTGAGCCTTGGATGTTTTATTACATCAACCTGGTGCTAGAAGGCAAGGATTATGTCAATTGGGCTGAGATGATCAGCGATAATATACATGAGCAGCTCCTGAGCTTGAGGAGGACTAAAACGTTTTACATGAGCTCCTACCTTATTTATATGTTGGCACGAATGACGAGGTACAGGGGGATTTCTTATAAAGAACCTGTTGGATGCGGCTCTCATCAGTTCAAGATTTATGATGCGTGTCCACAGTTGCACCTGTCAAGCACAACCCATTACAAGCGTGTCAACGACTCATTCACCATGTACATCACGAGGTTGCTTCAGGAGCGGTTACACCACAGAATCTCTAGAGATGCTCAGGAGTTAATTGAGAGGTATGGGTGTTGGTTTATACAATTTCCGAGATTCTCTTACATTAGGCTGCAAGGATTTTCTTCATACCCATATAGGCTGCCTAAGTACCCGACAGATAGAATATTGATGCTAGAGATATCCAGACAGTTGCTAGCCTTTGACAAAATTCAAAAGAAGAAGAAGAAGGGAGGGATAGAGTTTCCAATTGTAATGGGCAACTCGGATGAGGTGTGTCCTTCGATACAGGCAGCTAGAGAAGCTGAGAGTGAGCTTCAGTTTTATCATTTCTCATATCATACTAGCCGACAGCACTACGACCCACATCATAACATCAATTGGGTTCTGTCGGAGGAGTTCAAGCATAAGGCCACCATAGAAGATTATTGGGCTGATGCAGTTGATGAAATTGCAGTAAGGAAGAATGTTTTCAGGTTGCGATTACTCACGATCGAGGAGTGTGAGGTTGTACCCGGTCGGACCCGAGGTTAATGAGTTTATGGATGTGATCCATCAGTTATCTGGTGACCGAGATACTCCACTTCCACACGTAGTTAGTGAGCAGGGTTGCTGATTTAGATACTCTCTCCATCGATCCATGACATTCACCCGGGGCAGGTTGTTAAATGTGAGCGAGTTGAAAAGAGTAGGTCAATTGCACGACTTACAACTTGATGGGAGATCATTCGCCCTGCTTGGAAGAAAAGCAGTCACAAGAGGTCGAGTCGGGGAAAGAAGAAATAGTTCAGCGAGAGCCTCCACGAGTCACGGTGGCAACACCCTTGGAACCGCGTTCTCAAGCTCTGAAGAATGTCTTTGTTTTGCTGATCGAGGAAAGTGCGGTGAATGGTACGGTAGTCTGGGATGATATTAAACCTCACGGAGAGAAGTCGATTGGCGAGTGCCGCGTGCCTGATAGGATTAATCCCGGTATGATGATGATGAGGGACCATTCTTGACCCTCGGTTCAAGCGAGGAGTTAGGCCATGAGCGATGAGTGATGATGATGATATATAATGTCGGGTGACACTCATACACTTAGGGGACAATGAGCCTCGCCGAGAATGATGAAGAAGTTGAACAAGTTAGAGAAGTGGAGGCACAAGAGCAGCAGCCCTTCGATATACAGTATGAGGTGCCCTATTGGCTTAAAGATAGAATGAGGAGAAGCCCTAGTGAGGAAATTGATCCAGCAGTTGAGATGGAGGAATTCTTGAACCGGATCGGTGCCCCTCACGAAGAAGAAAGCAAAGAAAGGTACGAAGATCTCGAGGGGAGGATTCGCTTCCATTACTGCGTTGCTGTTATCCCGCGAGTTGAGTGTGACCGGAATGAAGCAGTTCCTGAGAATTATGTGGTTACGACTCTAGACTTGGGACGCCCTACTGGTGCGCAGATTGTTGAGGAGTGTGATAACTCCTTCCTCGCCCTCAAGGATAGGTTGTTCAAGAAAGAAGGGAAATATAAAAGGTTGAAAAGAGAACACAAAGCTTTAATTGGATATGTTCAGCAGTTGTCTCGTTCCCGAGGGCAGGATGTACCAGTGATAGAGCCTCCAGCAGAGATTCCTAGAGAGTCGATCAGCGGCTTAGTAGAATTAGGAAAGATGGCACAGGAGGCAGATAAATGGGTCACAGGAGTTCGTGCTGAGACAGAGAAATTTATGGAGGACCTTGCTTATGCCTTTCAGCAGGCCTCTACTATTTTGACACAGATGGATGCGGTGGATCATGCTTGGGGCGATGCCTCTATCTATCAAAGTAAGGTGATCCAGCGTCTTGAGGTATTGAGGCATGTGCCATTGCGAGTGCTGATTGATGGAGGTGTCATTCAGGAGAATGACCGATATGATTTCTCTCGGTGGTATTCTTCGGCGATCACAGGGCGTGGCTTCTTCGATGCGGCACAGGCAGATTCAGCCAGGGTACACAGGGCTATGGCCAACATTATGGATGGAGTTCAGAATACCTTCGAGGCCATATTTGCTAGGCGGCTGAATCCAGATGAGATAAGTGTTGATAATTTGAGGGGTTTGTTGGTGCCTTTCTTCGCAGATATTAAGACCTTTGTACAGGATGATTTCGAGAATACTGCTACATTCTCCACTTTGATCCAGAACACGCAGGACTCCTTAGCTGCTTGGAGAAAGTCTTGTACAAGGCACGAGCATTCAGTCACGGTGTTAGAGTTTCAGTTAGATTGTGTTCCACCGATTTCAGTTCAGGAGGTTGAGGCCATACTTAGCAGATTTGTTGAGTTGGCAGTCAGAGAGAAGGCAAATGGGAACGCACTACTGGACGAGGATCTTCTAGAGGACTGAATATGGAGCATTTATTACCTTTTACTATTTTTGGGAGTGAGTGGGAATCTTTGATTCATTTAATGTACCACTCCCTATTCTGGCAGTTTTTAGGGTTAGGGCTGAGGTGGCACGATTCTGGCCACTCTATTGATTGTAACCCTGGCCGTCTTTGGGACTTGGCTAGCTATAAAAGGGGGAGTCCCCCTCATTTGTAATTCATTAGAATTAGACATTGGAATAGTAGACAGTAGACATTGAGAGAGCATTAGTATTAGAGCTAGATAGTGTAGCATTGTAGAGCATTTTTGCATAGTTTGGAGAAGAAAGAAAGTTTTCCCTTTGAAGACTTTTGGGAGATTGTTGTGTAACACTTTTCATGATAATAGATCTTTTCATTGATGATAGAATTCATCTTGTCATGAATTGCTAGCAAGGTCTCTTCTTCCTTTCGTATCCAAGTAGCTTAATTTCATGCAAGTAGCTTACTTTGGTGTGTGGTGTTTTATTGAGATAGCTTCGTTTGATTCCATACCACTAGCGGCTTGTTGATGACAAGTTCGCCTTGTGTGGTCGACTGGAGATTATTTTGTGTTTAACTTCAATTGTGATTTGTATGCTTATATGCGTCGTTGTGATGGTGTATGCATGTTAAGTCATAATTTGAACATCTTTCGCTATTTCCCTTGAAGATTGCACCGATTTTACTGAGGCTGTCCGACGTGAGGCTAGGTGAAATCTGGTTGAAGTCTATTGAAACGAAGCCCCACATATCCTGCATTTAGAGTAGAATAAGTTTCTTAGGCCTTACACCCTTTTACTTTCCGTGCATTTCTGATTAGTTTTAGGAAAACGAGCTATATTGCCAAATCATACACGTAAGAATCCCCTTCAAATTACATATCAGCTGCTAACTGTGAGAAGTCTGAACAATTGCGTAAGTCCCCTCGTACGAACACAGCATTACACATCAACCAAACTGGGTCTATTCACACTTAAGGAACCTTGGAGTTGAACGCACGAACTTTCGGCAATCTTAGCGTGCGGAATACTTTGATCAAGAGAGATGGAGTAGCCCCAAACTATTTTGTTCTTCGGCTGATTGGTGAGGTCACAAAAATCGCATCAACAAAAACCCAGAAGGAATCTCCAGACATGCGTTGAAAAACTCTGTATCTAAGCCCTGAAATCTGCTCCGGAAGCTGGATTGTTAAAAATAGCAAGTTGTCTATTTCGGCTCAAATTTTGCACACGAGCAGCTTGATGCGTCCTGAAGGTAGTGCAACTGTCGGAATTTCAAAAATGCTGAAAGATTGCCCTGAATTTCACACTTACTAAAAATAGTAAGTTGCCAGAATCTGATGAAATTTCAGTGAAAACCTGCTGGAAACATACTGACACCAATGTTAGCCTTAGATTTCAATTTATTCACCTCGTTTGACCCTAGGTTGACCAGGAAAGCACAAACTCTAATTTTCAGACTTGGCCAAATTTCACGTTTAGGCTCACAGGCGGGAATGTCCCCGGAAAGGACAGACAGTAGAAAGAGAGGGAGAGACAAAACTAGAGCCAAAAGACGAGGAACGGAGCAAAAACTAGGGGGTCCCCATTTTGAATGGGGTGATGTGTGAAAAGGTCACAACACATGCCCTGGAGGTTACCGAAGCAATAGAAGTCCGAGAATCATGATACAGTACGATGCAAAAGGAAGGCCCATGATCCAATTCAGGAAGTGCAACGAATGGGGCCACTTCGCCAGGGACTGCCAGAACGGTCAAGGTTTGAGAGGGAGATTGTGTAAGTGGTGTGGACCAGGCGATCATGAAGATAACGAATGCACTAAGGAAAAGGGTATGCACATGCTGGAAGTAGAAGAACAAGAGGTACTGGCGATCACCAGAGCACAAGCAAAAAAGGCCACTTACCTAGATCCATGTACAGAGAAAAAAAGGATGAAGGAAGCAAGAACCGAAGTGGAACTGGCGATGGCCAAGGAAAACAAAGTACCTTTGGAGAAGCCAGGAACCTCTCGGCGGTTGGAGGCGGAAACCAACATTGTACGATAGGTACTGCAGACCATCGTACCGATCAAAGTAACTGACCTTCTCTAGACTATGCCGCAGTTGGGATTGGCGATCACAAACGTCGTCGTGGATGGCAAGCAATCGCGATTAGAGGAACGAAGGAAAGAATTGGTACCAGAACCGCCACCGTACGGTGAACAAACAATCGACCCAGTATTGCTCACGGCGAACATTGGGAAGATGCCAACAGTCGTGCATATGGAGATCAAAGGGAATATATTGACAAATACTATCATCGATAGAGGATCGGGAGTCAATGTACTACCTGAAGACACATGGAAGAGTCATGGGAAGCCTACAATCTAGCCGCCAACATTCCAACTGGTTGGCGTTGATCAACATGGTATCAAGCTGTTGGGAATGTTGATGGCGCAAAAGGTGACGATTGGGACAACAGTTTTTGCTAAATTTTGTTGTCATCCCATTATAGAGAGTGTACGATGCACTACTTGAGAGAGGATGGCTGATAGCCGCGAAGGAAAATCATAATTGGAAGAGGAACACACTCTCGATTGAGAACAACGGGCGAAAGTACGTCATCGACTTGAAGAACCAAGCCGTGAGCGAAGAATTGGATTCCTCCGGATCTGAATCGGATGGAGGTGAGTCAGATGTGGACGAAGGAAGGAAAGCTATGGAACCAAACACCGAAGGCGTACTTGGACTCGAGAGTTGTTCGGAGGACGAGACAAGCTTGCTGAATGGCTTATTTCATTGGCAGATGGAAGACTATGAAGTGTTCCACCGAGAATGTAACATGCTACAAATTGGGGAAATCAAGGAAGAGGAGAAATAGGGAAGGCCCAGCCAAACACTTCCGGCCGAGTATGGAGAGTACAAAGAAAGAGTATCAAAATTGGACAATACGCCAGTCCACAAGTCCGAGCAGGTACGAGATGAAAAAATTGTGTTGGAGGTAAAAAAATGAAAAGTATGAAAAAATTAAAAAATTAGAAAAAAAGAAAGAGATGAAGAGAAGAGATGAGAGAAAATAAACAAAATTTTTAAAAATTGAAAATAGAAAAGAAACAAGTTACAAGAAATCAAAAAATGAAGGAGAATAAAAGAATATATGAAGAAAAACAAGGCAGATGGAGGAGAGAGGAGAGAGAAGATAAAAATAAAAGAAATATGGAAAGGAAATTAAGAGAAATTGAAGAGAGGAAAAATAAAAAAGGGCAAAAATAAAAGAATTAAAAAAATAAAAGTATTGCATGGAGTTGAGACAAATAAAAGAAGTGGAGAAATAAAAAAATTACAAGGGAAGGCAAAATAAATGAGAAAAATAAAATTAGGGAGGACTAAATGTCGTACGGCAAAGGAAGGAGGAGTTGGGCGAAACTTAAAAAATATAAATAAGGAAGGACGAAAAATCAAAATTAGTGGAGTACGGCCGAGTAAAACAATTGCGAGAGAATAAAAGTTCGGCAGGAGAGCATAATCGCACAACCATCCTTAGGTAGCCAGAGTTTTCCAACAATCCGAAACTGCCGAGAATCCAGAAAGGAGAGAGAAATCGTACGACGCCTAAAGGGTCTGGGTAAGGCACCAGAGTCATACAGACTTCCATACAGAAATACAGAGAGCACATTTGAACAAGTGGACGTACGACACTGTAGAACACAAGGTCAAACTCCTAAAAACGGCGAAGGCAGTGAGAAGATATATATTGTATGACATCCACAAGGTTCCTACATCATACGGACTTCACAAATTATCTAGGTCATACGACATCCTTACATCGTACAACATTTACAAGAGATCTCCATTGTACGACATTCACAGAGTTTGCAAATTGTACGGACTTCGCAAGTTAGTCAAGTTGTATGGTGCCCAGAAGTTATTGAAATCGTACAGCATCAGTTGGCAATTTCCAGTCATAGAGTATGGCATCAAGCATTGCCTGGACCAGTCGTACGGAATTGTAGTCCAGAGGTTGTACAGGTTTTGATCCTGGCCAGTGATAGTAAGCGACACTTACCAACTCTCCAAATCGTTCGACATTTCAGGTATATTCAAATCGTACGACATTCCAAGTTCATTCAAAGCGTACGACATTCCAAGTACATTCAATTCGTACGACCTTCACAGTTAGAGGTCTCCCAAGTCGTATGGCATGCATTGCTAGGGTTCAACGTACGACATGTTCTAAGTCTGTATTTGTACGGAAATTGGAGTGCCGTACCATCCATTGCTGCACCAAGCATCGACTGGGAGAAAGTAAAGTCTAAGAAAAACAATGCAAAGTTTGTATTTTTCGGCTTCGTCAGCACTATATGGAACCTGTGGAAAAATCATGCAAATGAGGCGCGTGATGTTGCCCCCAGACCCCCGCAAGGGGCGCTGCCTCTTGACCCTGTTGGGGGCGCTGCCCCCAAACCCCCGCGAGGGGCGCTGGCCCTCGACCCCGCTGGGGGCGTTGCCCCCAGACCCCCATCAGATTCATTGGAATTATCAAATTGCAATACAACCAACCATCATAGTACAGTTACAAGAGTAGTTGGTAGTTGACAAAACAAGAGTGGCAGCTCTTGAGGAGAAATTGGCAGAGAGGGACAGAGTATTGGGTCAATTGATAGAGAAGGATACCCGGGTGGTCGATGCACAACAACTTTCAACACAGAAGGAGAATCAATTATAGGAAAAGGATGAGGAGTTGGCATTTTTTGTTTTCAGTCGTCTGGAAGACGACTACTATGTGGGGGAGGATGATGTAGACGACCATGTTAATAAATAATTATATTGTGATCGACCGTACTAATTAAATAAATGTTGTAGTTGGTCGTAATGGGAATAGATAATAATAGTTTAAATATTACATGCACAGTTTAAAATAAAAGTTGGATTAGTTGTTGGGCAGGTGTTGATGTGATTTTTATGACCGCACCAATCAGCAGAACAAAGTTTCCCAACGGATACCTTATCCTCTCTTGAACAAAGTATTCAGCGTGCTAAGATTGCGAGTGAGATCACTCTTTCAACTCCAAGGTTCCTTTAATGCGAATAGACCTAGTTGGTTGATGTGTATTTGCTGTGTTCTTACGAGGGGACTTAGTTGTTCAAAATACGTGCAGTAACAACCAATATATGCTTTTGAAAGGGATTTTGTGCGAATGATTTAGCTTTAGAGTGCAAGTTTCCTAAAACTAACCAAAAGTGTACGGAATTTGAATGGCTGCAGAGATTTCGAAAATTTAAACTCTAACCTAAATGCAAGGGATGTTATGCTTAACTTCAATGAACTTCAACAAACATTGTCTAGCCTCCTGTTGGACAGCTTCAACAAAGTAAGTGCAATCTTCAAAGGATAAGAAAGATGTTCAAATCACGATTCAATAATGCAACTACCATCACAACAATGCATAACTACACATGAATCTTGACCGAAATTAAGTGTAAAGTGTTCCAGTTGACCACGCAAGACGAGCTTACCATCAGTAAGATTGTTAGTGGTATGGATAAAAGAAGCTCACTTACATCAAGCATAAGCAACCATATTTAACTATTAGCATGAAATTAAGTCCTAGTTGAAATCAAAGGAAGAAGAAACCTCACGAACTACTCACAACAAAGTTTGAATTCACCATCAATGAAATGCTTTATTATGATTAGCCTTTGTGACAATCTCTTACAAAATTCTCAAAGGGAGAATTCCCCTTCTTCTTCAACAATGCAATGAAAACTATTCTAACTCAAAAGTATCTACTCTCTATTCTGCTTCACTAGTTGCTGACTACCTCTGATTCTGACTATTAGATTACAAATGAGGGGGACTCTCACATGTCCTTCCGCTGACATCTCTCAATGCCAGATTGGCTAATCACACGACCCTAGAGGGCGAGGACCTATAGAGGGTCACGCTTGGCTCTCTTCAGCTAGTAGTGACCAAGAGGGGCTCTCGCTTGGGCTGACCGAGACTTCTGCACTTGGCATTTTAGTAAGGCCAGGCAGCCAGGGGGGACCTATTTTTAGCAGCAGATGACTTTGTTCATCTATCATGTTCGTCAGCTTCAGACGGAACAGTAATCGGATGAGTAACGAGAGAAATATTAATATTTAATTGTATTAATTAAATATTAATTATTTAATGATTTTTAATATAAAGTTATAATATTAAATTATAACTTAAGTGATTCTTCTTGAGGGGTGCGCCATCATCAGAAGGGGTCATTTTGGCAATTAAATTATGATTAAATATTTTGGCTGAGACTATGGAAGAATTAAAAGAATTAAAAGTCAAATATTTATTAAAACCCTATTTTTAAGGAAATCGCACTTTTCAGCCTTATAGTGCATTTGCCTTGGGAATTGTGCCATTATGTGATTATTGATTTTGAGAAACTGATCAACTTGATCTGAGCAAGAGACTTTAGGGTTTCAAGTTCGAATTCCTTGGGGAACGAGCCATCTCCATCGGAAGCAATTCAGAGGGTGTGAAATAGCACTTGATTTATTGCAGCAGAGGTTTCTTCATTCAGAGGAAATCATTGAGCTTCACAGGAAATAAATATTCAGGGTTTACAGAGAGTTCTTTGTCCAGAAGGCATCTTGCAGACTAGGCGCACATATTCTTTGCATCCAGAGATACCAGAGAGAGGCCGTACATTTTTATTAATTGCTGATTGCTGTCTCAGCCGTACAAACTGTACCAGGGCCGTACCATCTTAAATAAGGCGTGTATCTTCTTGTGAGTGGATCGCTTGCATTGAGGGTTGCTTGTCATCTCCAGTTTGGGCGCACACATCTCTGGCATCATTAGAGATCAATAGATTGAGGGAGAAACAAGACTTCATCTCAGCCGTACCAGAGTTCTGCTCAACTACAGCTTGCTGTTACCAGGTTTTTACCTCAATAAAAGCTTGTATTCTTTATTGCATGTGATCAGATCTATGTTGTATTGAACCTATATGAGCAATAGATGAAACGGCTTCAATATATCTTGTAATTTTTATGCATGTTGGCCATTTAGTAATTTTTATAGAATTTATTATTCTTTCCAAGCAAAATCGCATTTTACCATATTTATGCAAAAACTCGAAAACGTCAAAAAAATCAAAAACCTTCAGAAAAACCTAAAAACAGTCAAATACAGAGATTTCGGGGAAACTAGGGTTTCTAACCCCCTTCTTATATATAGCTGGCCAGTCTCAATGGACGGTCCAGATTGAATTACAATGGATGGCTCAAATTGAGCCACCTCAGCCCTAGACAAGTTTTGCCCTAAAAAATGCCAGAAGGTGGAGTGTTGTCATAAATGCTCCCAAAAATAGTAGATTCCTCCTTGACCACCATGAGCAATTAATGCCCACTACCCTTCTAGAAGATTCCCCATGACTCTGATTCTCCTTTGTTCTTCTCTCTCTGACTCACAGATGCCATTTAATCAGCTAACACCTCATTAACCTCCTCCTCAAATTCATGGGTAAGATTTAGTCGACATTCTAGGATGGCTACCATCCCGCCCATGCTTATCACAGATTCTTTCCAAGCTGGGCGCAAACAAGAGGGGTTGCTTTCAGGCGCATATGGTACCCAGAGCTTTCAACTTGTGTCTTGGGCAAGCTTTAAAGTGGGGCACATTTAGGACCCCCTACTTCCAGTTTCGTCCCTTAGAATATTTTTAAGATTCATCCTCCCAGGCAAAGGCGCATTTCATAGGGTCAACTTTTAGTGTCATCACTTGGGGCGCATTTAGCACATAGTGCTTTTAGTTTTAAGAGGGGCGCATTTAGACCCATAGACGTCCATTTTTGACTTAGGCGCATATGGTACGATGTTCTTTCAGTTTCGTACTTAGAGAGTTTTCAACTCGTCTCCATAGGCTAGGTGCATTTGATGTCTTACACTTCCAGTTGGGGGCGCATTTGGTAGAGTGTGCTCTTAGTTTTATAACTTAGAAAAAATTTCCAATCCTTCCAGCAAGTCAGGCGCAAAGCCTTGGGTGAACATCTATTTTTCATGCCTTAGGCGAATCTTCATGTTCCAACATCCTTGGGCGCATTTACCATGGTCTATTTCCAATCCATTCCTTAGGCGCAAATGGGACCCCCAACATTCAATTTTGACACTTAGGCGAAATTTCTAAGTCCTCAAAGAGGGGCGCATCTAGACCCATGAGCTTTCAATTTCGCTACTTAGACAAATTTCCATTACTTCCAATTTCTCAAGGTGGATTTCAATGCTGGATTCCAAATTTTATCCGTTTTAGTGAATTTTATGCCCTCTGCCAGATTTAAGTTGATTTTCCTCTGTCAACCCTAATTTGCCCTGACTTTCTATTTTTAGGAATTTTGCGCCAAGGACTGAATTTTGACTCCAGAAAGCCTGATTTTTGCCCTGCTCTGAATTTCTATTGACTTGCTCCGTCGATGCCTGGTTCCTGTTTACACCTGCTATTTTTAGCAACCTGCTAAAAATAGAAATTGTTCAGAAAGTCTTCAAATTTCATGGGTTGAATGCCCGAAGCGTGGTGATCGTGGCTGGATGCTGTTTTTGCTTGACTGTCGTGTTCTGCCCTTGATTCTAGGAAACCCTAATTTCTCTGTCTCGACCTGCTAAAAATAGCAATTATCTGATTTCTCATTCTCTGCAACTCTGTTTGTCTTGTAATTCGCGCCAAGGATCCCTCATCACATGTTTGATTTGTACCTGCTGAGATTTGATGCTGACCTACCACTTATAGCTGTTTTTGAAGTGACTTACTATTTATAGTAAGTGCTCATTTCTGAGACTTCCTTAGCTCCGTTTGAGTTGAAATTTGGACAGCGTGCTCCTTGTTGATGAACTTGCCTGTTTGCGCTAGCGTCCGAGGTTGACTTTCTATATATAGCCTATGTCGAGAACACCTTACTAAAAATAGCAAGTTCTCCGATTACCTTCAAATTTTGCCAACAGACAATCTGAAGGATACTGACCATGATGGATACTTCAGTTTTGGAGATTTTGACATCAGACTCCTCATTTTTAGCTCTCAAGCTCGAAACCCTAATTTTATGCATGTTCCTCAGATGAGCTCCGTTCGACCTCGTTTCAGTTGCATGATGATCAGTTTGCAATTCTGAAGTGCTGAGCAGCTGCCCAAGTGGTACCTGCTAAAAATAGAAAGTGGCCGAAAAAGTGACAGACTGGCTGCTGGATGATTTTGCATGTCATATTGCCCGAAAAATCTCGAAAAACCCAGAAAAACCCAGAAAAATCTCCAACATGCAAGCACTGGCTAAAAATAGTAAGTTTCTGAAAAGTGATCGGTTCCACTTGCATGTTACACCGTTGCGAAGCTCTTGGAAAACCCAGAAAGAATACGTCGACATGCGCTGAAGAAGTCTGCATGCAAACCCTAATATCGGCCTCCGAAGGCTGAATGCTGAAAGTTGTTATCCTGCTTTGCATGTCATATCACTGCGAAGGTCTCGAAAAACCCAGAAAGAATCTCCGGACATGCATCAAAAAATGTAACATATAGACCCTGGAATTTGCTCTGGAAGCCGGACTGCTAAAAATAGCAAGTCGTCCGTTTTTGCTCAAATTTTGTCAGAAATGAACTTGAGGTGTTCAAAATGTAATGGAGTTGTCAGAATGTGAAAATCTCGAGAAAATCAACCCTAAACTGACACTTACTAAAAATAGAAAGTTGGCAGAACTCAGTGAAAATTTAGGGGTTACTCGCTAAAAGCATTGTGATAGCACCGCTAGGCTCAAAAGCTGACCAACCAACTCAACCTGACCCCAAAGTAACCTAAAAACGTGAAACCCTAATTTTAGACTTGGCCAATTTTCGATTTAAGCTCGCAAACGGGAGTGTCCCCGGAAAGTAGATAGCAGAAAAGAAGCAGAACGAGAGAGAAAGAGAGAAGACCAAAGCCAAAAGACCAGAATGGAGCAAAAAAAATTAGGGGTCCCCATTTTAGATGGGGCGATGTGTGAAAAGGTCACAGTAGCAGGTAGTTAGGAAGAGTTGCCAACGGTTGATATCTCAACCAACCTCGGCCATCTATATATGTATCGTGTCATTTGTAGTCGAGGGACAATTGCTATGTATTGTTGAGATACTTCATGAAATCAATCAATCCATTGTGCTGTGCAATTACTCTTACGATTGTTCTATGATTCAAATGTGATTCATATTCTAGTACATGCACTATGTTTGTGAATTATGCTCGTTTACTCCCGTAGTACGTTGAACACTACCCAGTGAGTAAACAATATGAGTATTCACCCACTTGGTTTCTCCATTGCTCAAAATCCCCTTGCCCAAGATCATTTTAACTGCCGCTAGAATGAACGGATCATACTTCTTTAAGATCCTCTTAAGGCGTTGCTCAGTAATCTCCCCACGAAACGCCATCTCCCGCACATAGCTATCCAAATGAATCGGGGTATCAGTTCCAATGTTGGTCATTGTCTCAGCAGACATCTTCGTGACAAACTTAGACCGTTCCCCCATCGCAGCCCAAAAGCAATTCTTAAGAACGATGCAGAGACAAACATTCAATGCCGATGAGAAGAGAAGGCGTTCCCAAATTGGAGTTAAAGTAATCGAATGGAGGCGTCGATCATATCAAATCATAATTGCAAAGGCACGCATTAAGCTTGCCGTGCAAATAGCCAACCTGACAATGCAAGATCACGTCCTTTCTGCAGTTAGCAAGGCCCGATTTGAGTGATGTCTCAGACTCTAAAAGGTGGGCTTTGTAAAATGCCTTGCTAATTCATTATGGCAATCACAACATGCCCCGATTTGACGTTACCAATGCCAACATCATCCCATCCTGCCACGTTTATTCTTAATTAGGCAAGAGCTGTACTCTGCAGATTTTAGCCCAAGTGAAGCCATTCTAATGGTTATCCAGCCATCCCGCATGAGTGTGGGAAGGGGCTCACCCAACCACCCACTTAATAAATTTAATATTTATTATAAATAAAACTATAATATTTAGGTATAAAATAATAAATTATATTTTAATATAATAGATTATTTAATAATATATTTTTAATTTGCAATATATAAAATAGTCGTATCCAATTGTTTTCATATTAGGGGGTCTAAAAAATGGTTGTATCTGTGTCCATGCGACTTTGCTAATAAATTTATTTATGAGTATTCCTCTTAGTTACCGGTTTAGGTTCGGGTTTGAGGGTTCAGTCAAAATTTATGAGTATTTCTCTTAGTTACCAGGGTTCATTGATACAAAAACATATAAAAATCATAAATATATACATATTTGCAGTAGTAATTAAGTTCAAAATACACCACCATTTTAATAGTCAAATAACATAGGAAAATACACCACCATATTAATAGTCAAATATTAGTCAAACTCGAATGCCATGATATATATTAAAGTTAAAAAATAATAATGTCAAGTGTCACAATCAACCATCATTGATCAAATATCATAAAATCACTTACATGTGCACAAAATCACTTCCACCCAAGAGGGTTGCCCAGTCTTAATACCTAAGAGCCTATTTATAGCTATTGTTCTCACTTTAGTTTTATTTATTTTGTTTATTTGGCATGCGGAATAAAATAAGATCTAAAACTCTGCCCAGCAGCAGAAATTGCAAGTTACTATCATAAATATAAAGTCTTTTAATGACACAAGAAAATA